>VZUI01040371.1:0-15167 GCA_013401135.1 Cettia cetti | reverse complement strand
TAATTATTAATTAATTTTAAAAAGAAAAAAAATTAACTCCTGTTAAAGACAAGATGAAATGTATTAAAAATTATCTCAGAAAGTAATACAAATATTTGAACCAATTACAAGAACGTGCTGCACAGAATCACTTTTTATCTATCTAGTAGGCATGGAATTATCTTATAAATATCACAAGTCTTACAAGAACACTAATTTCCTATTCTTGAACATATGATGCCACCTGCTGTACAAAAAATATATTTTTTTAATCTCCAGACAATAGCTGGACTGCAAAAAGAGTATTTGGTATTAGCCCCTACTCTAGCTCTGTTACTTAGCTGCTATACAAAAATCTGAGAGCATGTCTCTCTAAATTCAAATTTCTGAATACCAGGAATACGTTCATTCAATAGTTCTGACAAATAAAAGAAATTGCTTATTTACTGAACATTGCATTTTATCATTATCAAACATCCTAGTTCTGAAACATATCTATCATAAACTGTAAAAAAATGCATTTATTTGCTAGACCTAACTGAAAGCAAGCCATTCATGCTGACCAGTCTCACAACATGCTTGCTCCTGCCTTGTATTCCCCTATTTCAGTTTTCCTGAGAAACATGAAAAATTATTACAGGTGTTTGCTTGCCATCAAAACCTGCAAGCAATTATTTTCTATTACGGCTTAGAGTGCTCTTTTTCTAGATAATGTCTCAGGAATCTATGTAAGCAAACCATTTTGAAATTCAGTAAGACTTTTCTTTCAGTTCTGTTCCCAGAATGGAATGGAACATTTCCCAGACAGAAATGGAAAAAGATTGAGAAACAGGGCTTCATAAAAGTTAGCCTACTGTAGTGAATGGTTTTTGTTGATTCAGATATTTGGAATACAAATATATTTACTTACCTAACATTTGTAATTATTTACTTGATCTATGAAAACTTGAAAACATGCTCGCTAAAGGCTTCTGTATGTCCACTCTCAGTATGATGTTTTAGATACAATATTCAAGAAATAACATTAATAACTAAACACTACAACAGGCTGCAACAGAAAAAAAACCAGTATCAAGGACTGATAACTTTTCCATCTCTAGTTCAGTTCTTTGGGAGCCACCTTTGTCTCTAGAAGTAATCATACAAGTGGTTCAGGCAGAATGACACAGTCTCAGTTTGACTTTTCACAGCAACCAGGATCTACTTCCTAGTGGCCAGAGACTTCAAAAAACATCAATTCAAAAACATTTGGAGGTTATGTGGAGCCATAAGCTACAATTCTCTTTGGATGTTTGTTTTTTAACCTTTATTTCCTCCTGATGGCAACATCAAAACACAGTGACCTGAACAATAACACAACTCACAGGTCAGTGAAAATCCCTCACAATACTACTGAAAAATAGATTGCTCCTATTACAGAAAGTGGTAGCGAATTGTTCAAGGGTGTTGACCTGTGACAGGAAGCCCTGTTCTCATAGCACCATTCCAGCTGGGTATTTTCCAGCTTGTGTGCTCCAAGGTTTTGCTACTTAAGCCATACAATATGCAGAAACAACCCAAACAACAAACAAAATACAAACAAAAAAGACAGAGGAACTTCTGCACCTCATGCAAGAGTTCTTTCTAATGAGAGCAAGATCAGAAACCACAGTTTTTCCCCAACCACACAACTGGAATTTCTTATGCACAAACATTCTGAATTGGAATTAGAATATAATAATGTTTTTAATGACAGGACATTGGCACTCATTTAAGATCCCAGAAACTGACATCTCTAGCCCAGAAAGCAGCTCAATAGGGACGGTAATGATCAAATGATTTTCTGAGATGCCAACATAGGTTCAGAACAGAAGGATCCCCATTAGGTAAAGAGAAGCTTTGGTACTTGTTCATTCTAAACCTTAAATACGCAAAGCGAGATTCACAAATGATACCTTAGAATAAGTAATGGTGCTAAGCAAAGATTTAATAAAAAACCACAAACTATTACCTGCACAAAATATCCTTAACTGCTGGACAGGAGATATCAGCTGCAAGTGAGTTGTGAATAGGTCAACAAATGCTCCAGGATAGACAATGAAGATAAAAATCCCAAATCCATTAAATCGTACTTGTTCTCTTAAAAAGAAGAAAAGAAAAATGAAGCAGTGTAACTGCAAACAAACAAATTAAAACTGAAAGCTTCTACATAGCACACATTTTTGAAAACAGGAATTACTAAAATTTTAGTTATAAAACTAACTGATTTTGTATACTATCAGTAATTGAAGGACTATTAAACTAAAGGATGTATTCTGCAGTAGCTGCCACTTCTAGGCAGTATACATTTTTAAGTTTGGCAAAAATATAAAGGGTAAATTCAACTTCTTTTCTGTCTCCTGGTAACAGTAACACATAAAATAATTTTTAAAAACCTACCTAACTTTCATGTTAAGATATATTTCAACATTTGAGGTAATTGTTCTTTTAAGTAAAAAACTGGAAATCCATAGGAAGCAGTTTCAAACTCATCTATGTAAAAATATTTGCAAGAAGCCATCACTTTCCTTTTAAAGAAACACTTCCACAGTTCTGGAATTTTAATTCCGCTGTTTCTCCTAAATGGAACTTAGAGTATGTTGTGAACTAACAAAAATGAGGGAAATGTCATCTGAAAAAATGAAAACAAGTCAAGAGGTTAAAAGGACAAATGCTAATACCCTTCCAAACTTTAACACTCTATGATTCTATTTAAATATATTAGTAGCTGACACTATTATATAGATAATATTTTTTCCAAGGGTTTTGCAATTACTTTTAAATGGAATTTTTTGGAACAAATTCCTTAAGGTTTTTTGAAGCTAGGAATTGCATGAGGGACTTAAGAAAGGCATGGCAAAATCATGTTCCAAGACAAACCAGGCACAGATCAGCTAATCCCTTATCTTTACTGAGAAAATACACTGAGTCTAACATTTCACTTACTTACATTTATCTATTTAATGTGTATACACACCAAAAGAAGACAAAGAATTAAAGAAAATTATTCAGAATTAAGTCACACACTAATACTGTGGAGTTAACTCATCCCATACTACCAATTAAAAATAGGCAGATTTCACGACTTGGGTAGAAGATACACAGGGAAGAAGAAAAAGACTTGTTGGGTACAAGCCTTGACTAAGCTAAGGCTCAAATATTTAGGCTCTTATAGTTCACAGCTAATGCTTTCCAGAACTGAAGTTGGCAAAAATGTATTAGATTTCAGGAAGGCTAAGTAACTTGCCAGAATATTAAAATTTGCCCACAGCACAGCTTTTTAGTGAAATTGAAACCCTGACAATTTACAATGACAGCACTGTAAACCCAACCTGTGCTAAAAAGAAAATAAAAAAGTCAAGCAGAAAACAGCAGCAGCAATGTTGGCTGTCAATGTACATTGGACTAACTAATTTCTCCTCTGGAAATAGCTGGAAAAACAATTTTTTGATGAAAATATAACCAAAATTGAATATTCAAAGCCTTTGCTCTAGACCTTGAATAAAGATAACACATCATTAAGACACAATAACTATTCTTCCTTTCTGCTTAAAAAGAGCTCTGTAGTAACTCCTAGCTTCTCTGCAGTCTGCCAGCAACATGTAGTAGAATGAAAATTTTGTTGCTTCTTCCTGTGATGGGATAAGCAAAAAGGTTCATCCTCCACAGAAGATTCCCTGTGAATATTTGAGGGAAGCTGAAAGACAAGCAGAGCATATGAAACACAGAGGGTCTCAAACCACCCCTTTGAGTGAGAAACTTTTACAAAAGGGTTACAAAAAAGGTATTATATGGGTTAAAATGTAGTCATGACTCCCTACACTGAGGAAAATCAGAAAAACAACTTAGGGCTTTATGCTCAAAGAAGAGATAATGGCACTGTCCAGGAAAAATGTGGAGGACACCTGAATATCAGTCCCAGTAATCACTGCTTAACCTTCTTATGCTAAAGTGGCATTTAACAGTAATGACTATCTTGTCAAATAATTTTTGTGAAGTAATCATCATAGTTAAGGACATTAAAAATATAATCTTTGATCAAAACTAATACATCACTGAGGTTAACAGGGGCAAGTCATATTTGACCAAGTTATTGCTTCAAGCTGTTCATATCATATTTCACAAGCTATGTTTAAACAAATCAATTAAAAATCTATTTTAAAGTAGCAAAAGCACATGAGTTCATTTCAAGTGCCACAGGTACAGAAATGAAATTGCTGTGTAAAAAACTGGGCCGCTTCAAAAAAAAATTGTTTTAAACCTATGCTATATTTGCAAAGCAGAAGTCCTTTCTCATGATCTGTATAATTTACACTGTATTAAAACTCTATCCTTAATTTGTACACCCTTCCAAACTTCAAACATAAGGGAGCTATGAATTACAGACTAAACAGACTCTCTAGATAAAACAAAGCAGTGCTAACACCATTCACAGGCAAGTAACTGCTCTGGAATATTTGGCTTTGTTGTCAGAGTAGGAGAAAAGCAAAAAAGAAATTACCGAATAGCTGCCACCCCATGGCCGACTTCGTGTATCACACCGCTGATGAGGATTGCAGAGAAGAAATAGGTCAGCTGGCTGATGGGCAAATTGACACCAGGCACCTGTTGATGTGGGCATGACAACAAAACAAAACACAGGAGGAAAACAAGAGGTACAAAGACAAATCATTCTGCTCTCACTTCTTCAGACCCACAACAGAACGGGCTGTTCTCACACAGCACGATCAGTTTGCCACTCTTTTATCAACTTATTCAGTGTATTTTAAAATATATTAAATATATATTCTTTTGTTGAATGTTAAATAGCTCTCCAGGCATAAAAGCCCACTCCCTGCCCTATATATTCTCCATAGCTCCAACCAAATGTGTCCTACTCTATATTAAGCTCGAGAAGTTTATAAAAATGTACACATACTTCCATTCAAATGAAACAGACTTGGCACTGTGAGCATTAGCTTACAATTTCCTGCAGCTAATCATATAGCTATAGGAAAGATCCACCTTTCAAAATAAAATAATAAAAATTGTATGGCACTTAAAAGAGTATGAACACGGAAAGTTCAAAAATGAGTTGACAGCTGAACAGTCAGTCTCTCCCTTCTCTCTTCCTATACAAATCATAAGATTTACAGGGTCAAAAAAAAAAAGAAGGTAATTTTTATCTATTCTTCAGGTTTTGGTAGTCTACACATGGCAATTTAACCTCAAAAAACCCCCAACCTTGAAATAAGATTACTATTTTAATTGACCTGAGACATAATATGCAGGCCCCTCATATTCTTCCTGTTACTGTGGATTCCCACCACTCCCAGGTCCTTCACTGTGCTTGTCATGAGACATAAACTGATTCCAGACAGGCTTCAAAGCAGTCACTAGCCAAAGCATGAGGAACCATCCCCTTGTGACGGACCTTCATCCTGCTCAGTTCCATCCCTCCCAGCTGCTAGGCTGCAGTGGGATGATAAGGCCACTTCTGCTGCTTGCTCTGGGGCATTTCTCTTGTCAGATCTGCAGCTTTTTCTACTCTAGGAAGGCTGCACTCCAATATGCTCAGTAACAACTGATGTGAACACAACCTGAATTGCAATCCAGCCTCACAAAAGAGATGCTGTGAGCAAAAACTCCTGCCCTGTCTATAGAACTCTAGGAAAACCAGCATCGTGGAAAACAAAAGGCTGCACATCCAGCTGGTAGGTTGGATTCTACCTCTGTTCAGTCCTGCACATTCTTCACTTCCATGCATTTACCTACCCATGCAGCAGAACTCTATAAGAGCTTTTGAGACAATCTAGCTAAGATAAATCCTTCAAAAGGATTCATTAATGTTAATCACCTCACAAATTCTGTCCAGACTGTGATGGTGACCAAGGAATTTACCTTAACAGGCTCAGCTGTAGCATGAAAGACAGCCACATTTCATTTCTTAAACATCATTGCTTGCTTTGCAGCATCAGCTGGTGGCACTAATGCATCACTTCAGTGGTGTTGCCTCTGCAGTGGGAGGACAGATGGCAACAGCAAGAGTTGCCATCTCAATTCCACCATGACTACAGCCTGCTAGAACACAGCAGCAGATGCTTTCAGACTTTACGTCAAAGGAGCTATTTTAAGATTCACCTAAAACAGAAGCTACCTCTCATGAAGGGTTCTGAAACCAATAGCAGTATTTTGTTAAAAAGCTTACTGTCTTGTATTTTATGGCCTTCTGGAAATGCCTTTAATAAAAGAAGATCCTTTGCTTGTAACTAAGCTGCCTCTTTCCTACCTTTGTTAGTAGGCAACCAACACAAGAAGGGCCAACTGAAGAGAAACAGCCAGTTACCTATAAGCAGGTGCTTAAAATTATGTACATGACTGAACAAAAGAGGAAGCATACAAAAATCTTCATAAAATATAAGCAGAACTGTTTCTCCCTTTCTCCACACCCAGAGGCAAAAGGCTAAACAGCTTTATGCTACAGATTAAAATTAAGTTTACAAAGGAAAGTGGGGTTTTGTTGTTTGTTTTTTTTTTTTTTTTAAATTAATTCATCTCTTCCAGGCAGTCAAATACAAGTAAATAATTTAAATGAGAAGGCCCTCCTAAGTCATTCTTCACCTCTTTGCAACCACATAAGTCTCTTTCTGGTGTCAATTTACACTAGCACATTCCCCTTAAAAAGAATACTGAAACTTGCTAAAGGCAGAATTATACAACTGATCATTCAGAAATGAAAGAATGAGGTAAGAAAGGAAGAGAACCACAACTCAGCTTAGGAGAAGTAACCTTAACTCCACATATCTTTAACCCCACATTAACCTTAACCAGTAACCTTAACCCCACATTACTTTATCCCTATCTATTAAACTGTTTTCAGTGCCAGTCAATCCCTGGTTTGAATGCAGTGATATTGCCAGGAGGCAGTCACTGAGGAAACAAGCCCACATTGAAATTGTGAACGTTATCCCACTTTTCTACTTTCTTTGTACCAGTTCACACCAGATTAATTCCAAAGGCTCATCTTTACTTTGGTTGTGTGTCTGTTATTTTCTTCAAAGAGCAATGTATTGTCAATGACCTCTTTACTGTGGTGTTTCCAAAGTGGAGGATCCATACAATGACCTCAGAAAACGAAGATGTAAAGGAGGCCTTCCTTACTCCAGAAAGGTTAGGACAGATCCTGTTGGAATGTAAATTACAAAATTTTCTGCCTCATGTTCAGGTCCTGCCCTCCAGGATGCACAGACTGCCCACTCCTGTCTACCCCTGGAGGTAATTCAGGAGCAGGCTCTGGACAGGGGACAGCAGTGGCAGTGACAGTGGTTCTCCCTCAGGTCTCACTGCCTGCCCTTTCCAACACATAATGCACTCTGCATACTCACTCTGCTTGTGGGAAACGGACCCAGCCATCCAAAGGCACTGAGTCTAAGGCATAAAATCAGGTTTTCTGCACTTAAGCCATTTTGTAAATCTAGCTGTATGCAGGCAGTTTAGTGCTGAAAGGTCTGTTGTGTCTGCACACAATTCTCAACATCTGTACACTTAAATAGCTGAGTACTTAAATAGAGTAACATGGCTGGGCACCTCTGCTCTAAGCCATGTAGCAGAAGGCAATCCCATAAGACTTTCTGAATTTCTGGGAAATGACCATGCATTTTGGTCAGACTGCACTCTTGGTATAAAAAAGTGACTAGGAATCTTTCTAGGTTAAAACTGTTGCAAGGCAATATCTGTTCTTCCATTACTGCCTTGCAAAGAGATTAAAAAGACAGTATTTGCAATCTCTCCTATCCTGTGAAATCCATTCTATACTAAAACCACACAATGTATTGTCCAGCACCAGAAATCCATAAAACAATTAAATATATCATTGGACTTTAAGCAGATAGTGCCAGAAACAGCACTTGAAATTTCACATAGTAAATTAATTCATAAGTCCTTGAAGAAACAAAAAATCTCCTCACTAATGATTCTTTGCTTCTAGTATCACACAAAGCTTTTTGCCTTTCTTTTTCCACTGCTGCTTTTGTATTGTATTAAAAGAAACAGAACTTGTGTCTTCTTGTCAATTATGTATGAGCTCTGACTTTTATGGTCACCAGAGTCTCTACTCTGCACACAGCTCACAGGAAACAAGTTAACTCAGTTTTATATTCTTAATACTGTAATTTTATTCTTAGTACTATAATTTAGGGCTTTTCAAAATTACTATCCAATTCCCACTCCAGAGGATTTTCAATATAAATTCTTCCACGTTTGCCTTCATTTGCCCTTTTACTATACCCCCTCTACCATTTTAAGGCTGGTAAAAAGCAGCACATTTTCATGCAGATGAACGTCAGAAATAGGGTTATTCTTGCATGGGAATATTTAAGCATCCCATACCCCATTAAGAAGCTGCTTTAGATCTGTACACAGCTCTCAAAGACCTGAGGAGAGAACACTCACCACAACTTGCAGCATTCGATCATTCTGGGCTTTCGGCGCCTCGGTGAGCATCTGAGTCAGTGTTTGCAGCAGGGTCTTTCCAAGCAGAATAACAGAGCCAAACATGGCAACTATTCCAAACACCATTCCCACACTGAACCTACACAGAAGAGCAAATAGTTCAATAATGCACAGCCACAAGAGAAGAAGAGTATTATCTCTGGCTATGCAAATCTCTGCTTTATAGCATAGGTTATTACACAAAGCATAGGGCAAAACTTAACTGATGTTACCACAATTCATCAACAAACCAGTACAAAAATGCTAAAGGAAACTGGAAACAATAATACACAATGATAACTAATAACATATATTCTCATTTAATAAATGTTTTACATCCAAACCATATCCTGATCAAATTTCAAATACTTTTATTCAGTTACCCAATATGTGTAACCTGCCTATAGCTATGAACATATAAATTTATATGAATAGAGAACATGCATAATAAATACTAAATAACTAACAATGTATAATTTGCTATATTGCAGCACAGCATCACATATTTAGGGACCTGGGCAGCTAACGTACTTCCATATATAAACTTCTTCAGTACATTTTGCGTCTTTCTCACAAACAATAAAACAGGCAAAGAACAATAAATGAGACTGAATCTTTTTTTAAGAACTAAAAAGTACAACTGCAAGATCACATTAACACCCATTTCTTAAGCTACATTGTTCTTCTCACCAATTTTTCATTAAAATCAATGTTGAAAAAAATTTCAATTCATGTCACTCCACCTAGTGACAAATTTTTATTCAGCATTAATATTATTATCATTATTTTACACTGTCCTATAGCTGAAGGATGTGATAACTTTTTTTCTAACTAAAACACCTCACTACCAGTCCTTCTTCCTCTCACAACAGCATAACTATTCTCTTAACAGCCTTAATGGA
This sequence comes from Cettia cetti, assembly GCA_013401135.1. NCBI lineage: Eukaryota > Metazoa > Chordata > Aves > Passeriformes > Sylviidae > Cettia > Cettia cetti. The sequence goes on along the minus strand of VZUI01040371.1, from coordinate 5,799 downwards.
GCTCACTGGGAATTAGTAGATTTATTTTAAGCAACATGGACTTGTAATGTTAATTAAAGAGACTAGTGGAAACATTATACTGTAATAAATTATACACATTAAAAATTGTAATTGATATAGAGCTATTTCAGACTGATTATTACAAAATCATTACATACTAAAGAAACCGATATGAAGCAGACCTCTCTTTTATTACAATCTCACTGAGGGTAGCAATACAGGAAATGAAAAGAAATTCAAATCTTACTCATTTTATATTTTCAGAGCAGATACAAAGTAATGCTAAGAAAGCAACTGAACAATAGTTTCCTAAACCAGTCCAAGAGCACCCATGCTAAACCACCCCACTTATCTACACATTGCCAGCACTATGCAACCTTTGCATGGAAAGCTGCAGGCAGATAAAAGACAGAAGGTAAGCAAGGTGCTTCTGAGCAGGTATCACTGTCTGGGCAATGATTAACTACAGGGTCACAGCTGTCTCTGAATACTTTGTAAACTGTAGTGATTGGGAGAGCTAAGTCTACAGCATTGGGAATGATCTAGGATCCAAGCAGCTGCTTTCAGACCTACTTCTGTATGCAGTATTGCATGTAACAACTGTACTCTTCAGAACTATGCATAGTTCAAACCACAAGTAAAAACAATTTAAGGATTTCTAGTTTTATAGAATCTCAATATGCAACTTGTATTACATTAACGTATGTTTTTGAGGATAAATACTTATACTGGCATAGTACAGTTAGAGCAACCACTCCAATTGGTTTTATCGTTAGCCTATTAAAATAACCATGTCTCCCCACTGCCCTTCTAATGCTGAAAAGCACCTGTGTGGTTCAGTTGTTGGCTCTGTATTTGACAGAAGAAAAAGGACACTGGATTTATACCATAAGTAGAGGAATTTGGGTTTCCATCTCCCCCAGCTGTAGAACTGGCGGTTGAAGAGGGCTGTCTGCCAGCGCAGGTGAAAGGGGGAGACGCTCAAGCCGTACGTCAGCAGCCAGTCCTCGTACGACGCCTTCAGAGAGTTGGAGGACTGCAAGACAACGGAAAAACAGTTTGACCAAAACATTCTAGGAAGATTTTGTAATGTGACCAAGCAGTAAATGTGGTCTGTTTATATAAAAACACATGTATAATTTCAAGTAGATGTCCTACACATTATTCACACTGTGACGTAGGTGGGTGTGACATGAAATACAAAAAAGCTATGCTGCTGTTTTGATGTCATTTCCAACAACTGTAGATTTGTGAGAGAGATTGGGTATCCAGAGTTATCTGACAAACAAGGTCTTGCATCATCTTTCCTAGTGTTAAATCACTTTCAGTAGTTCTACTTTCTGGTTAGAAGGCTACAGACTGTTGATGGTATTCTTTCAACATGTAATTATATTCCAATAAACATTTTAAAAATTACAATAATGAAAAATGCTTCTTTTGTCTCCAGCAGAAAAAAAGCTTTCTAATACAGATGACATATGGCTTAGTATTGCAGATACCTGTTAGTAAGGATAAAAATGAGGTCTATGTTTCAAACACAAATACTATGCCTAAAGAGGGTCAGGAATATCTGATCAGGCTAACAAGAAACCACAAGGAATTTAAAATTATCAACCTGTATTGCAATAGCAGTTTCACTATGGTAACTTTCCAGCATTTCAAGATACTTCTGGTAGTTCCCAAGATTTCTCTTGATGAGAAATGTGACCTATGAGTACTTACCTGAAGCATTATCTTGAATTATAGACCAATAAACATGCTTTTTGCAATTGCTAACTTTTCTTCATGGTGCCTGCGTTCCCAACAGGCTTTAGTCACCTGCTTCATGGAAACCTGTGTCAGAAACCCAGATGAAGGAATGCCTTCCTTGGACGTGAAAGAGGAACTCAGAGCTCAGGAAAAGCACAGATGAGCCCTCTGACACTGGGCAGTTCCCAAGGCAGGAGTGTCTCTGACACAATCCAGACAAGTCTTTGGAGCTGTGTGAACTGGAGCATTGTTCCCAAGGTTTCCCACAAGCAGCAGCACCTACTGAAGACATCCAGAATGTGTCATTCACAATAGGCTCCCTTCTCCTCCCCCATGAGGAACTTCACAAGTTTCTGGCTGTTGTCCATGGTCCTTTGAACAAATTTAGAACTTGCCAATTCCTTGCATTCCTCCTGCCCTGTACCCACAGTTGGTGGTGGGGGTTGTGGATCTTATACTGCACAGTTGTATTAACAGCTTTTCTCATTTTGTCAAATTAATTAAAACTTGAACACATAAAAGTTTATATCAAATAACAAATTTCCTCAGATGTGAGACCCATTTACTTGAGTCATTGTTCACGTTCACCTATTACACCATTTATCCTTTCTGCCTATATGTGTCATTTCCTTCTTCTTCACCCTACTAATTTTAGCCACATTTTTGTTCCATCAGCTGAGGGCACCAACAGAAATTTTCACTGCAATGCACTCCCATCAACACCACTCACTCCCTATGGCACCATTAAGTTTAGTGTCCACAATCATATCAGCTTTTGCTAATTTTAACAGAAGAGATCACAAAGATGATTAGACTTGCACATAATCAGTGATACATAAGCCAAGGAAACAAAGAAAAAGACCTCCTCACATAATCTAGCAGATAACTAAGAACAAAAATGCATACATCATTAAGTATACATACAACATTAAGTTTCTCATCTGATATGAGAAACTGTCTTTTGTGAATTAAAAAAATCATCCTGTTCATTCAGAGTAAAAAAAACCCTTAAAACCACCCTAATACATTAATCTAATAAAATTAATCAGATACATTGATTTGACACTTGAAAATGTGTTCCTTTTATCAGATGCAAATCCCACTTTTTTCCCTAGAAATTCATCCCTTCAGATTCATTCCAACAACATCACAGCCCTACTGTCCTAGCAAGACATAAATAAGTATGAAGCTTTCCACGAGAAATATGGAAGAACTGACCATACAGCTGTCAAATGTGGAAAAGAAAGGTACCAACAATTTTTCCTTTCGCATTTTCCTCACAAATTGTGCAAACGTTATTCATGATCCCTAAATGACTGCAAACTTTTGCAAAATACATTAGAAAGCTCTTTGCAAAGTTTAGCTCCTTCTGTCCTGATCTCAGTGGGATCACCACATTTTACACACTCCCTCATGCCCTGGTGTGCTTCATTTCAAGCTGCTTTCACACAGGCCGTGGCTCTGCTTCTTTGACATCTAAAGGATCTTTGTTAGATTAGTTCTACTACAAACGCAGTACCTATTTATTTAGGCAAGCCTTTAAAGTGCCAGGCATCTGCTAAACACTCCAGGAGCTCCATAGGTATCTGCCAGCAAGCAGGAGTCCTTAACATTCTTCTTTGCTGGCAAAATCGGCCCAAGAGCTCTGAATCATTTCAGCTTCCTGATAATAAAAGCTGAGAGCCAACCCTGATTGAATGTATCTAATGCATCCTTTACTTCTCAGAGAAGGAGGGACAACCTCCTACCCTTCACTTGCTCCTGATCCTTCAGGCAAAATGAAATGTGATGACTTAGGATCCTGGGCAGAAGGAATTTAGAGGCCTTAGGGGAATTTAGGGAGTGATTTCCTCTTACAGAATCCAAGCTTCAATGAAAATGTTGGTGGCAGTGGTACAATGAAGAGCAACAAGAGGGACTTAACATTCAAAATTCCAGCTTGATTTGGCATAGCTTTAGTTTCCTGACACAAATGTATCATTTAATTCAAGCAGCATTATAATATGTGGATTTATCTGGGCAAAAATACATTTATACACAGTTATACTTTCTATACTGAAGTCTAAGAGTCAGACTGCCAAAACAAAACACTTAAAATCTGAAAAAAAAACCAGTGAGGGAACAAACTGATCAAAAAACATGGCACATTGAACAGGCTTACAGAATAAACATTAGCTACAAGTTACAGCACACATCCTTCTCTCGCCAAAAATATCACACAGGCTCACACACGGAAAAGTGCTCCCACATTATTTTTCACTCATGCTCTGTACATCCTCTTGGTGTAATTACACTGTAAGTGATTTGAGATTTAAACAGTACAATTAATTAAACAGTACAATTTTGCTGTGGTTGCTAGTAGCCTTGGGTTGTGACTGTGGTGGTGATTTACAGTACCAGCAGAAAAACAAGAAACCTGAGCTTCCTTATTTAATCCAAATTCTATTTCAACTGTGGCACTCACAGTGAAACCTAGGACTGAGATGTACAACATGATGTACTACCATTAAGTTCAGTGAAACTCAACACCTCCCAAATAATTCCTGACAATTAATAACCTTGGTCAACTTTTAGTTAAAATATCAAAATTAAAATTTAACTCCTGGACTCTCATCCTTGCTATGGAATTCTAGGCATTCCCCCTTCTTTTTCAGGCAGTAAGTAGGCTCCAATGTAGGGTTTTGTTTTTCCTCCCTTGCTGCTGCAAGAAACACAGTGACACTCCTTATTTACAAAAAATAATGATTTTATGGTCTAATGTAAGAAGAGATCTTCAGAATGTCAGAGATGGAAATGATCTCAGCATCACGGTACAACAGGTCTGGTACCTGAGCTCAGCTCTTGCTCCAGAGCCCAAAAGTCTTCACCAGGCACAAAGCTGCTGCCAAAAGAGAAGCAGCCTCCTGGCTGACCTTCGTGGTGTGTCTCACTGCATCAGAGCAGGTTCTTCTGGTACCTGGCCAATCTTCTCATGTGTTTCAAAACAACGCCATTATTTATTTAAAAAAAAAAAAAAACCAAACAAAAAACAAAACTTAACACAGACGTGCTGCAAGAAAATTGGAGGACTCTTCAGGTAAATGACTGTATTTTCTATTGTCATTATGTACAGACTAATGTTTTGCAATTATCAGCTTTCATCATTAACGGAGCTACATTTGCTCTCCAATTCGCTGCAGGGGGAGACACTTTCCCAAGTTTTCTAAGCACCTGAATCTTCTTGTATTTCTTCCTATATTTTACAGTGACAGGAGTGACAAAATGCCCAATTTGTGCTTTCATATCAGTAAGCCTTATCTGCCTTGGCAGAAACAGATGAAGCTTCTGGACTGTAAAATTAAGAATTACAGATCAAACGTTTCATTTCGTTTTCCCTCATATTTAACCAGCACACAGCCTACTTTGCATGCATTCTTTGCAATTTCAGTCACGTCTTAGAAATTGCACCTCTGAATCTTTAAAAAAAGCCCAAAACAACATCACACCACTTAATGAAACTTGAGCAATGCACAGACGCATCCCTGATACAACAAATAATGTATTGGTGCATTTTCTTTTTAAACCTTCCCCCCTATATTAGGAGGAAAAGGATGAGTCTCCTAATACTCTCCGAGCATCAAAGTTTATTTCTTTAAAAAAGCATTTGTATCGAGTTCTGCCTCAACTTATTTTTTTCCAGTAAAGCGAAAGACATTCAAAATAAATAAATGTGCATTACTTTTTACAATTTTTTTAGGAAAATTATAATTGTAAGGCACATACTCTACACCGCAAACGTTTCTTTAAGGATTTGTTAATATAATAATCATAAACTCCGGATAGCACATCAAAATGCCACGGAACGGCTTGAGCAGCATATTAAGAGCTGTTTTCCCTAACTTTTCGCGGCTTGGGTCCTTTAGCACGGACCGAAGCCCGCGCACTCTGCCGAGAGGCGCTGAGAGCCCAGCGCGGGCGGAGGCGGAGCAGGGCTGCCCGGGCCGGCGGGCCCGGCTGCGGGGCGGGAGGCGCGCCGGGGGCCGGGATCGCCTCGCAGCCCCAGGAGCGCAG
>VZUI01040366.1:3670-47120 GCA_013401135.1 Cettia cetti | reverse complement strand
AAAGAGAGGGTGCTTTCTTGCCATCCAGGCATATTATATTTCCTGCAAAGCTTTTTTTTTTTTTTTTTTTTTTTTTTTTTTTTTTTTGAAATACAGTACTTGGCAGGCAAATAGCAGCTCTCCATTATACTACTACAAAGTGAAACTGTCACCACTCATTTCACAGACTAAAGGCAACCTTTATTCTCTGTTTAGCCAATGCTTTTACAGCAACACTGGAATAAGGAGAGAATTGCCCAAAAGCAAGCTCTAGGGCTTTTGTTGAGAATTCCTTGCTGCCTGGCTGACACCCTAGCAGCATTCCCCATTGTCACCTTTATCACTGAATTGGACTTACTACTTCATTATTTGATTTTTGTTGCTTTCCTCTCAGGTTGGCATTTGGCCTTTCTTTCAAAATACCTTGTGCTGCAACCTCCCTCCTGGTATAACTAGGGAAAGTTTGAAGCTCTTGCTAGCTATCATTGTCTGCAAAAGCAGAGCAGACTGGATTAATATTAGATTAGTTACATTAATATTTTCCTTCATTTTTGAAAGATAGAAGGCACCAAATAATTAAATGTCGGTGTCAGGGAAAATCTTTGCAACAAGTCCCACCTGCAACAACTCCTTTACTGCCTCAAGCAACTCTCTTCAGGTCACCCCATTAAATAATCAGTCAAAATTTATTAATCACATCAGCTCTGTCTGATGAACACAGCTAGACAAGCAAACCCTCACAGAAATGTCTGAGAACTGGGGCTGGATTGAGATGTATTACCAGAAGGTCACCAGAGATCACTTCTCCTATGGTTCACTATGGTAAATTATGACTTATTACCTCCCTTGATAAAAAGTTCTGAAAAGTGGATATCTGAGTGCTTCCAGATACCTTAATCTAGGTAATTGCCCCTGGTTACATGCAGTCTTCATAGCAGAGAGAGAAATTTTTGCAGCCATTAAGCTCAGTTTGAAATACGACTTCTATGTTGTCTCTGTGGAAAAACTGAAGGAAAATGTGCTGCTGCTTCCCTGCCAATTTCAGAGCAAGCTCCTTTGAGTTTTGGGGATCCAGATTCCCAGAAGCTGCACTAGACAAGATTGCTCACTCTCGTATCCTCATGTTCTATTGCATGCCAAGTGTATATTTTAACTAGTGACCTTAACAGCCTTCGGTGTTCTTGCTCCCTCTCCATGTTTTTGTGAAGTTGAAGTTAACCCTATTTATGAAGCTCCCCTACACTACCAGTTGCCATGCACAGGCTATGCTGGACAATCCCCATCTGGATCAATCCAGACCATTTCTTTTCCTCTCTTGATCCCCTCCTCCCAGCTTTTTACTCTTCCTTCTCTCATGACCTGTTTGATGTTGAAGAGACATACACAGAATCTTGCCTGGCACTGTGTTTATGACTTGATCTGCACAGAAGCAGTCAGAAAATCAGTAATTCTAAATACCAGTGAGCACCTTCCTCACTGTGCCATCAGCCGTAGCCAGTAGGGGCTGTTTGACAAATTGCCAGGGTATCACACTTTCCTGAAGTTCCTCTGGGGTGAGGGGAAACTGTGAATAGGTTACTTTGTCCTGTTCTGCATTTTCAGGGATGTTTGGGCTCCTAGTGTAAGGATTAATGTACCAAAATGAAGGCTTCATTTTGTTTTTCCCTTGTAGCTGGAGTCTTCTAGCAATTGTTCTTCCCTGTTAACTCTTGCTAAGTTTGCACTCATCTATGGAGATCAGTGGTGTTTTCTACAGCTGGAGTCAGACAGGGCCCTTCAGGTGCAGAACAAAAGGCAGGTTTTGCCCACAGGGAACACAACCAGCAGTTCCCTCTGCACGAGGCACATCAGAAGGTCAAGAGATGCCTTGGAAAGGGCCCTTCAGATAGGCTGGCACTCAGGGATCATCCTGCTCAAAGCACTTGTGCTGGCATCTACCTCTTGTGTGCACTGGGCTCATTGATATTTCTGCCACAGCACAGCATGCCTTGCCACTCTGATAAGGCAGCTCTCTGGAGACATCCTGCTTGCTCTGGACACTCCTGGGTGGAGGCGTCAGCTCCGGCCGCGTTACCGTGCGCATCAGGAGTGCTGTGATATTAGCTCTGTGCTCCCAACAGGAGCTCTGCTAGCTCCCCCCACCTCCTTCACACACAGATACACACTCTTCAAGCTGTCCAGTGTATTTCAAGAGAGCAGAAAGTATTTGCTAAAAATATTTATGCAGAAGTTATTTATGGCCTGGCCCACATCAACCCCGTGGCAGCCGTTACACAACGCGGCACAAAGAGCCCTTATCTGGAGAAGCACACAGCCAGTTTTGCAGTCCACAAGTCACCAAGAAGCAATTCCAGTGGCTTTTCAATCAAATCAGGAGGCCTGGATATTCAATTTAGATGTCAAGTCTTGTCAAGCAGGCTCTGCCAAGCTGCTTTCTCATGCTTCTCAATTTGAAGGGTACTCTGGTAAAGGGGATCAGAAAATGCTGCACCGTTTCAGGGTATGGCAGCTTTTTCTCAAAAAGCTGGAGGTAGGCAAAGCAGATCTCTTTACATGGAATTTGGTTCAAGATTAGAATTATTTTCTCTCTCTGCTTGCTGTAGAAAACATCTCAATAGCCTATGGAAGGGAAAAGAGGCTTACTCCTTGGCTGACACTGGGCACAATACCCACAAGGCTGGGCAGAGAATCTAGTTCACAGATGCACTTTACTGCTAGAGCAAGAATTTAGCCAAGGTTGCTTTTGGTAAATACCCTAATAAAGGTATGGGGAGTTTATTAACCCCTTAATTAAAAAAAAAAAAAATCAGTACAAGACAGATCCAGCCTTTTGTCCTGGATTGTCTCCACCTTCACATAGGTTTTTTTGACTACATTTATGATCTGCAATGGCCTCATGGGTGCTGATCTTTAAAGGTCTGTACTAAAACTCCCAGCCTCATCTGTTATGGTGGGGACGTGAGTCATGAACTCGTGCAGGTGGGATGCAAATGTACCAGAGGAATGACAGGAATATCAGTGCTTCCCTGCCCAGCTGTTCAATGCCAAGAGTTAAAAGTGATTGCAGTCCAATTCCTCTGTTAACTTATGAGGGGGAAAATATTGAAAGCTGGGATCTCAAATTAGGATCACATACATTGATTCCCTCTTCTCCATCAGGCCACTAACCTTCTCAAGGAATTCAGGTTGATTTGATATGCATGTTTTCATCAAACCCCTGGTGCCAGGTCCTTATGGTTTCCTTATCCTTTCAGTATTAATGATGAGATGCTCTGTAACAACTCTCATGTCCTGGATCTTGGAAAGGCTCATCCTAGAGCCTCTCTTTGCCCACTTCTTAAAATAAGTATTTTCCTTGCCTTTTTCCATTCCTTTGAGACCTCTGATGCTGTCTTTGCCTCCTCAAATGCAATCACTAATGGTTCAGAGGTTTAATTAAGCTAATTCTTTCTATAAGCACTCCAGGGGGAATTTCAGCAGCCCTTGCCAGTTTGAATACATGGTGTTTTTTACAGTCTGGATATTTCTTGAAGTCATTCTTTCACTATGCTCCTTCACAGTAACCTATTCCATTATACAATTTGCCCTGCTGGAATTTACTTGTTTGTGAAAAATAGAACAGGATTAATTTTGAGTCCTTCAGTTTTAATATGCTTTTTTTTTCCAGATGTTTGCTCTTTTCCCCCACAAAGCAGTAAGTCAGTAGCATCTTTTGCCACAGCCTATTCCTCTCTCCCTTGCACCTCAACTACCTCCTTTTGGATGACCAGGCCAAAGTGTTGCCTTCTCAGGACTCTCATTAAAAAAAAAAAAAAAAAAAAAAAAAAAAAAAAGGGACACTTCAGAGTCAGAGAATCAGGTGAGATATACATGCTGATAACTTCTGTCTACTTTTGGGAAAACCTTCATGGGACTGCAAGGCTTTATCAGCAGCACTTGGGTAGAGGTGGACAGCTCCAAAGAGAGTTTGTGCCCTCTTATGCATTTACTGACTTCAGTGTTGTTAGATCTGCCTTGAGTAGATTTCAGCAGTCTGACTAAAGTTGTCTCTGTGTGTTACCTGTGTTCCCCAGGCTGAGGGGAATGGTATCCTTGGAGCTCCCCCAAGGAACCTCAGTGCTGCCTCAGCTGTGTCCATGTCTGCCCTGTGGCTCCGCAGAGCTGGAACTGCCTGGCAATACTCATGTTTTTGCCACAAAGGACACAACTCTACATGAAATGGGCATTAAACTGTCTCACTTAGGTACAAATATGGGAACTCAGAGAAGAGATACTTCTGATTAACCCGTAATATTTCTTCTTGGCATTTCTGAGCTGGCCTGCAGGAGGGCTGTCAGCTGTCACTGTTCTGAAAAGAACACATTCTTTTCCTGATGCTTTTTCCACCTCTTAGAGAAGTCAAGAAGATCAAAGATCTCTGATCCATGAAAATTGAATGATTCCATTCTAGTTTTTCAGGTCTAAATCAGTTATGAGCTACTAAGATCAGTAGCAAACTAACATGCAATAACAAACTGTGTGCCAGAGACTATCAAACATCTGCTGCTGTGGTTTTCCTTCCTCTGAAGCACTTGGTTATTATCGGGAGCAAGATCTTCAACACTTGGTTATGGAGTAGTCACACCTATGTCTCTAAAGGGTCAAAACCCAGGAAGTTTTTAAAAGCCTCAAAATCACTGTTTTAGCCTCTCGGCGTTTTCCAGCTGATCTGACTTTGGAAGGGCTGCCTGCATTATTGCTTAGTCCTCTGGGGGGGTAAAGCCAAGCCTGGATAGACACCTGCATGTGCTGTAGATGACCTGAATGCATGTAAACAATCTGCCCATGTGAGAGCAGCCCATGTGTTACAGATACTTTTTGGGTGTACTGGTTTTAAAGCTGGTTTGTCAGTAACCTGTAAGAGCAGGACGGTGCTCAGAGGCACAGCACCTCTCTGCAGGCCATCTGGTGGCTGCTGGGGAAAGAGCTCTCAGACAGGAGCACGAAATTCATACAACAGCCCATCCTTTGGGATGCAGGCATTGCAAGTAATGGTTATTCTTGGAGCAATAAAGTTAAAAATCAGGTGAGAACATTCTTAATCATCTACTGGCATGAATCAAGCCACCAAATCCATGTAAGACCCCAGCATAGACATGGGTTAGCAGAGTTTGGGCAGCTGTAGCCTAGAAAAGCCTATCAGAAAACCATTTGTGAAAGTGATTTTGGTGTAGAAAAAGAAAGAAAAGGAGAATCCTTAAACACCTATAGATGCTAAAGTGAAGCTCTGGGTATCCAGTATGGACATGGAGCTGACAGAGAGTGGTTTCATACATGTGTGTCTTTCCCAGTTTCTTCTAAGACTTTGTGTGTCTTTCCCAGTTTCTTCTAAGTCCTGCAAAGTGTCCAAGTGATTTAACAACCCAAGCCTAACATTTTTCCTTGGCCAACAGTATCCCAGCTGATGACACAGCTTTGCAAAAAAATCCTATTTAGGATTGAGTTCTTAACTGTAGGTATTTTAATAGTTTAATGGAATATGTCTAGCAATGAGTGACTGAGCAAGTTATCTAATGCAGCCTCTCCTCTTTCATTCACAAATTGGCTGGGATGGATTTGTCCTTTTTTTTTTTTCATTCTTGTTTTCTTTTGTGTTAGTTTTTTTCCTCTTACTTTAGTCAGTGGTGTGAGAGAATGGTTCCAGCCTGCCTGAAATATTCCCATTAATCAGCCTTTGCATAAAAGCTCAAGGCTATTTCTGGGCTTAAATTTTCTGTTAAAATTCATTTACGTTCCTTGGGCTTTTTTTGTTGAACGAGCATTAGACCACAAAATCTCTGTCTTGTCTTTGTATTTGAGAAAACACTAATATCAAAGCATCTAGACTGAATTTGAGTTTCTGTAAAATAGTTTATGTATAAATACACAGGAAAAGTATTTTTCAATCACATGATAATAATCCTATTTGTGGTCACAAAAACTGGCTGAATGAGAGTCTCCAAATAGAAGTTTCTTTTCTATAGAAAAGTTGATTTATTTTAATTTCTGGGAAACTGAAGAATTTAACTCCATTTGCATTCTTGGATTATCTTGGGCTGTAGCAAAAGTTTCTCTAATTTAGCAAAGACAGACTAGCATCTTCAAAATTGAAAATATAATAAGTTATTCTTAAGTTTAGAGGAAAAGTTTTCTCTACAGCGTTTTCCAAGAATTTGCTTTCTATATCGCACAGCAATTGCAAGAATCTAGATATCTATTCTAATCCCTCTCTTCCCTTGCTACTCTTTAAACAAAGATCAGTGTTGTTATTTTTCCAAAAAAGAGCTCTTTTATTAGTGACACAGACCTATCTCACAGACTATATCACAAAGTCTATGGCCCCATAGATCACAAAATATGAGCTCATGTTCTGATGAATTGCCGATTGTTTGCAAAGAGTTTGTAGGCAACATGGCTTTGGAAAGGAATTTGGAGCAACTATTTTTGCTTTCATTATTCATCCATTCCTTTTCCCCCCAAATAGTCTCCTTTCAGTTCCAAGGCATGTGCAGACTAGAAATAGCATCAGCCCTGGGGGATTTTCCTTTACCGATCCCTTGGACATTCATTTCCCAATTTAGGGTGTCTGTTCTCAGCTTTTCAGAATAGCATCTCCTTCCCTTGCTCCGTCCTGCATGGACAGCAGAGACAGGCTGCCTCGGGAGAGAAATACTCTCAATTGGGCCAAACAAAGCCAGAACAACCTCCCTGCTTGTCTCCCAGCCACCAGATGTAGCTGGACATGAATTTTATTGATGTGAATAGATGGTACAAGATTTTCTGGTATATCCTTAATAGTCACTAGAGGGCAAAGCAGGTCTCCATAAAGCAAACCTGCAACCCACAAGGGAGGCTCCCTGGCTCTCGCCTTTGTCTCATGAGAGTCTGGTGTTGTTCTGTCTGCAGGGACAGAGCTGGACACTCCCAGCCTGACTGCTGGCTTACCTGGTTTGGAACATACTCAGGTTTGCCCAGAGACTGCAATTCTCATGTGTTTCTGGTTTTGGACAGAATGTTGGCATGTGTGATAATGTTTTGCTCATATAGAAGCGTGTTTCAAGGTCAACATCCTTGCGGTGCAGCATCCATCCAGTCTTGCATCTTGCAACTAGGAGATGCCAAGGGTAAAATACATTGAGCTGTTTTCCCTAGAATATCCTCCTAGCCAACTCTGGCTTAGATAATTCAGGATGCAGAGCTCAGACCTTTGTAGATAACGTGCAGTTCATTCTTTAATTTCTGATAGCTTTTTGCATCCCAGTAGCTCTTAGGTATTTACAGTGCTCTTGCACTGAAGTCATGAACTTTTCTTGGCACTGTGTGAAAAAACCAGCTCCTCTGGTCTCTCTTGAACATCCTGCCTGATTGACACCATGTCCCCCCAAGCTGATATCAGAAGCAGAAAGCTGCAGCCACCTTTCCATCCTCAGAAAGCCAATGTGAGTTAAAGTAGCTGTGCCATGTTCTCACCTATTATTTTCCTCTTCTGGGGTGAAAATTCCTAATGTATGCAGTGGTTTGGACATTGATTAAGTCATTCATCCTGCATGGCAGATCAGAAACCATCCCTGGAAGTCGCTGTGAGCTAACCAGGGAAAACTTGACTGAGAGAGCATTGGAAGACCTTGGGAGTGCAAAATAGAGATGACAACTCCAGAGCAACAAAACAGTTTTCTTGGCATGGCTTCAGCCTCAACATGTGAAAACCCACCTAAGCCAGGATAACAAGAAATGCCAATGAAGCCTGAAGTATCTCATGTGTAGGAGTAAAATCTGTTGACATTATTCCAAAAGTAAGCTGTTTTCATGTTGGTGTGCACCTTAAAGGGCTTTGGAGAATGTTTATGCAGCAAGAAGCCCTGACTCTTTAAACAGGAGACTTATGCTGCTGAACTTCATGATTCTCAGCGTTTTGGTGAATATTAAGCCTTCTGAATTAAAATCAGGTATGTTTTGGTGCTTCAGAAATACATGTTGGGCTTCAAGACCTGCTGCCTGGAACATACTTCAATCCAAAGTGTTCCAAATTGGAGTGAAACACTTAAAAATGCCTTCCACTGTTCTCATGGACCTGAATCCCCATTTTTCAACCAATTTAGCTAGAAGTTTTTGATCACTAAAATTGAAATCCATGTCTGCAGTCACAGTGCTCTGACAATTACTAGGTCCTTCTCATGTGGAGAGTGGAGGTTGCTGTGGGCCAGCCTACATGACAGGGAGAGTTGGGCTGATAGCACAGAGTGCCAGTTGGGCCTGGTGCCACCGAGGTGAATTGAGCCTCCCATTGAGAAAGCCAGCCCTGAGCTGACAAGGGATTCAATAAGAGTGGCAGGGTTTTCCTTTCCAGAGTACCAGCCTGTTTCTTGCTGTGCAGAAAGGCTTTTCAGTCCATAGATGTGATGGCAAAGCTCATAAACAGCACCTCAGACAAGTCAGTGTTCCCAATTCTGAGCCAAAATCAACACAGCCTGTGCTCAGGCTTGGCTGTTGGGAAATGATAATTGCTTTTTTGAGTTGTGGACATTTAGCTGAGATCTTCTATTATCCTGAAATGAACAGCGAGGATGTAATGGTCAGGGAGGTCTATGACAATCCAAGGGAGGTTGGAAAAGCCAGGACTTTCCAGTCAACAGGATCCCAGATTTGCTCCAGTGGGCACCCAGCTCCAAGTGATGCTCTCAGCAGAGACTAGTGAATTAGTGGTGAGCAGCACATGTGATGCAGAGTGGGGCCAGAGCATGCAGAAGCTGCTGAGCCACTGGCTGGAGATTTTGGGAAAGACCAATTCTCCCAGGTCATGCTGAGGGTCCCATGAAAGTCAATGGCAGGATGTCTTTTATTCTGATGTATTGGTGTTTGACGTTACTGCAGGAAGACAAGGATCTGAGACTCAAAGTTTTTTTACTTTTACCCATTTGAAGTGAGGTAGCTGAATGCCTAGTCTGGACTTTTTGTTTGCAAAGAAGCCACAGTTCACACCGAGCACAGGGATAATTGTAAGTTCTCATCACTTCTGGAAAATGGGCCATTAAATAGGTCATTAAGTATAGCATTAGCTGCCTCATTTCAGCCATCCGGGCTGAAGGAATTTGGCTGTTGCAAGGCAAACAGAGGCTTGAATTAGTGCTGGGTGCAGGCTGGCTGGCTATGCTGTTGTCTCCTGCTGCACCACAACAGCACAGGCAACCTGGGAGCCTTCAAACAGGTGCCATGAAGTCCACACTGGCATTGAATAAACCCCTTTTTCAGGAGAATTGAAACTTTTCCTGAAACCATGTTTCCAGAACACAGAGGAGATCCACAGGCCCACAGGACCTCTGAAAGTGGCAATCAGAATTTTTACGGTTTTAGATCACTGATTCACAACTAGGTCAGATTGGAAGGTCATTCAAACAGTGGCTCTTGGTATCCTGCTGTGGAATGAGCTGGCTTTTGTCCCTTTAGGAATCTGTCTGTCCACAGGAGAATGCCCCTGTGAGGTACCCCATGCAAGTGGTCTCCTGTGAGCACAGGGGTGGCCACCTCAGTCCAAAGATCCAGCTCTTCCACTGTGCTGTATCTACTAGTGGATCCATGGATAAACATGTAAGAGCTTGGCAAAGGACATATGAATCTCCCAAATGCAACTATTTGCTGTTTAGGAAGGATCAGAGCCAGAAGGAGTTTCTCTGTCTTTAACAGCTCCATACATTTCTATTTCAGGAAGTTTCTCTGTTCTTCTCCTTCTCACACAGACCTATTGTATCCACACCATCCCTAGACAGGAACAAATCAATCTGAGAATTGAAATGGAGAGAATAGATATGAAGAACAGTTGGAAGCAGCAGGAGAAAGCAAGCCAGCTTTCCTCTGGCTCAGCTCCTCCTTGATGCAGCTGTCAGGAGGCCTTTTCCCAACATCCTGAGTCTTTGCCACAGCTTTGGATTTGTTAAATCAAATTCGTGAAGAATCAGGAACATACAGAAAAAATCATTAGTGAGGTATTTAGCATGAATGTGAGCAAAATAATCCAACTGTGGGGCTATGGGCTGACCCCGCCAAACCTGCACGTGTTCCATAGGTCCCGGAAACAAACGTGAAGGCTCAAATAGCATCATTGTGCTACAGTGAGCTCTCTTTCTTGAAACATTTAATGATAAATGTTTAAACAGCTGCCCTTGTAGGATTCAGGGAAGGAGAGCAGTGAGGCATTGTCTTGTATTAAAGCCACAACTGGACTTTGGCCAGGACTGAGGAATTTGTAGGTGACATGAGTATATTTTTCATGCATTTTGCTGAATCCCCTGCATGGCGTAACTTTCTCCGTGGGAGACTAAGCCAAACAGTCTGAAGAAAAGAAAGAAATGTGGACAAACCAGCTTCTGTGATTTATTGCCTCAAAGCCATTCACTAGAGATTGTCCCAGCTGGTCATAAGCTGGGTACTTATTTCCTACTTCAGTGGAGGGGAAGAAGGGTACTGGATGCACATTTTGCCCAGATAGAGATCTCTATTTTTTAATTTATCTCATACACTTAAGACAAATGAATGGTAGTGTTGATCTTATCTCATGCTTATTTTCTTGTTTGTTTATTTATTTATTTATTTATTTTCTCAGTCATCTTGCTGCCCCCTTTTTTCCCCACTCCCTTCAAGATGGGAAGTTTTTAACACTAGCTTTATATGTCACTGGAGAGTTGATAAGAGACATAAATTAATAACTTTAGTAACCACAGTGCCTCATCTGGTGCGATCCCAGAGAATATAAATACTTGAGGACTACTAGCTGTGTTTTCTTTCCCAAATATCAGTTGAGATTACAGATCCATCGATTAAGACTGCTGTGAAGCCCTGAGTATGTCTGCATTAGTGTTTCAGTTCAGATCAAGAGCTCTCTGTAAAAGTAGTTTGGTTTGCATTGTGGTGCCATCTTAAGGATGCTTGAATTACTGTCCCGTTGAAAGAAACTTGTCTGGAGGATGTGATTCACTAATCCATTCCAGGCACCACTGGGAAACAGACTGTGGATGGCAAGAATTAAAAAGTGGCAAAAAAACCCAAACAGCAAAGCCTCAAGCAATAAAGCTATGAAATGCATTTACTGTGGATGTCAAGTCCTCAGCAAAAATCTTCCTGGTTCTTGGCTCTGCTCCTCTTAGTTCAACCTATATGCTAATGAAAATGTAGTCTTAGAAAATCTTCAGGTGATCCTCAGTAAATTTGAAGGCTTCATGGCTAAGCACTTCCAGCATAACCATAAAGTAAATGTACAAAATTAAATTAGTCCAGTTGTGTGTTACCTGTCTTCCTGCAAGTTCTGTGAAGTGCAACTTTTTCTGTTGCCACAGGCAGGAATTGTTGAAAATACCACTTTTTTTTCTATTTCCATAAAGATAAAATTCTTATTTCTACAGTATAGTAAATTGTTGGGGATGGGAAACCCTCATCGAAAAGGGATCAAATCTGTGATTCTTCTGATGGACCTGTATGTGCTATGGGACTTCAAGAGCAGCTCTGAATTGTACAAAATTCCATGCCAGAACATTTTCCATATGTGTGGAAACCCATGTATCATCAAGGTGTCCATCCTTTGGGGTGTGATCCTGCCCACCCACGGCACCAGCATCCCAGCACTGATGATGGTTAGTTCTTCAGCCTGGGGGACAAAGATCCACTGGGCATCACACAGGTGTGAATCCCCACATCCCATCACCTCCCACAACCTTCCTCTCTGCTGCCCCTTCAGAAGACTTTCATTAAATCCCTCATTCATCACAGCCTCCTAAGATGCAGGAGCTGCAGTGTTCGAGGGGCAGAGGATGCAGCATGGGGGAGGCTGCACTGGTGGGAGTGGAATTAAGTGTTGCTCACTTGGATGTCCGTGCAGCCCCCTCTCTCACCTGGCTGCACACTTTGGTTTTTTGTGGTGACAAAGAAATGAAATCAACTCAACTGAGACTGATTCTTTTTAGAGAGAAGGAACTGAAAGCTAGTGAGTCTCACACACACACCTGATCCCCATAAAGCTGCTATGCAGGCAGGTGGATGGGCAGCGATTGTTAAGCAAGGTGTCCTGCTCCAAGCTGAGTCAGAGGATGTGGAGGGTAAAAAGCAGAGGCTACCTCAGCCACCTCACTATTCCCAAGGACTAAACACCCCCCAGAAGTGAGCTGCTGGGTAATTTTGTTCCAGTATTGGCAAGATCTCTGAGTTTGCAGTGGCAGATTGTGAAAGGTTTATTTGTATGCTCCATAGAGCTTTCCATAAAACTACTGAAAGCAAGTTTCTTTATCTTTCTCTCTCTCACACACTTGCACACAGGTGCTAACACCCCTACCTGCTGCTACCACATTCAAGGAGTAAGAGACAATTACTTTACCTGCAATTTTCTTATCCCTAAGCAATGCAGTTACAATGAATATTTAAGAGGAGGTTCATGATGGCGCTGTAAATCAGTATCAGATTTGATGTCTAGATCTGCCATACATTTTTTTATTATAAATATTTGTAATTGGAAAAAAAAAGGGTTATGTAAAACATCAACAGTCCTGCTCTTTTGCCAAACACCCCTTTGTCTGAAATCTCGCTCTCTATTAAGATATGTTACTTCTTCAACAAACCAAGAGTTTAAACATTCTTTTTGCAGAGCTTTGAAGGAAATTGGGAACAATTAAGGTGTAAAGGATTAACAACTCTAACAAAATTATAACCTGTTGAATTTACTTTGTTCTGTTTAACTTTTACTTCTGGTAGGCCTCATACACTGAACTGCTGTGTCATCTGCACCTAAGCCACTCATTTTTGTAATTTTTTTTTTATGTGTTACATCCTCTCTGGTGTAATCTGCAGAGGTCAATGCATGTAACTGCAATTGCTGTTTAGTAGATGTCTGAATTTGGGGATCTATCCTTTTCCAGACCAAGAAGCCTTGTCCTCTTTATGACCACTGCTTTACCAGGCCTTTGTGGACACAGATTTCATGGAAAGAAAACTGATACAGAGAGGATTAATCAGCCAACTGTCCTTACAAACATGAGATCTGCATGTGGAAAATTCTTACAAACACAGACTTTGAAACTCAATGTAGGGCTTTGGGATTTAAGGGCATATTTGAACTTAGTGAAAATAAGCGAGTCAGTGAATATGAATAGTCACAGCTTCTGTGTTTGCAGCTTATGTATCACTTCTGCAAACACAGTGGTTTATAATTGACTGAAAGGAGAAATACATCTTGCAACACCCACCAGCTTCTGCAGCCTGGGTGATTTCCCACCTGAGCACTTCACTGGTCTATTTTTATCCTGTGAAGAGGTTACAGCATCTTGCTGGCCATGATTTCCTTTACCTAACAGGTGCTGGTCGTACTTTATTTTGCAAATCAGGCATTTCGTGAACTATCATGAGAGTTAAGAATTACTAGAGCTGAGGAGGTGGGGGTGAAATGGAAAGAAAGGGAAGGAGGGCAAAGAATGACTTTGCAGACAAATCCTCCACACAATTGAATCTTTGTTGGCACAGAAAAAACCCCACACATCAGAAAAGTCATGCTTCAGTTCTCTGCTGTTGCATTATCTTTTTTCTTTTCTTTTGCTACTTCAAAATACCTACAAGTATGCTGCCCTCCTTGAAGCCAGCTCCTTGAAAATGAAGTGTACATTTCAAAGACTGTGTACAATATAACTCTTTGTGTTTGGCTTGGAGAAATATTTGTTGGGTGCAAAGGAAAAAAGGAATTTAGGTAGTTGGTAGTAAGCAAATGTTCCTCCAATACCTGCTCAAAACACGTTGAATCTAAGGACGTATCTTGGCCATGCTGGACAGAAGTTGCATCTTGTGATGTTGGAGCTCTTGACAGGGAGTTGCAAAATGGAAAACCCCCAAAAACTGTGAAGCACACATCCAGAGAGGGGTAGATTCACTCTTGTTAGGGTGGCCATGCCCATGCGGGGATGACAGCGAGGACTGGCTGCCTCAGCATGGTCTCCAGTCCAGGGCAGGGTCCCGAGCTGCTGTGGCACATCTGTGCTGCTGGCAGGGCTGCCCTGAGCTGGTTTGGAGAGTGCTGCATCCACAGTGGAGCAGCAGTGAAAATATCTCACCTTGTCTGGCACAGAGCCATTAGAACAGCGATAATGGAGAAGTCTGGCACACTCTTAATTTCCCAACTGTTTTCCTCTCAGATAAAAGCAAAACATTCTTGGTCATTTCCCTGAAGTGGGGCCATAAAGAACACATCTTTAACATCAATGATGGCTAAAATTGGATGAGGTTTTCCTGTGTTATGGCAATCAATTCAGCCATGTTAGGCACTGCTGCTGTCAAATGCGCTGTATTGGCATTTAATTCTCTGTAATCTACAATTAACTGCCATTTCCCAATCAACTTTTACTGGTCATACAGGAGAGTTATATGGGGAATGAGTGGGAACAACTATTCCATCTTCCCTTAAGTCCAATATCACTGTGGAAATCCCTTCTCTGGCCCCCAAAGCGGGGTTTTACATTAGTTACCTTTGAAGGACATAGAGTGGGGGTGGCAGCTTGCAGCAGGTGAAGTGATGAAAAATCCAAAGCAAAAGTTCACTGCCTGCCCTTATCATCAGTCCTTTCACCTGCCCTTTAAGATGTGTAAGCCAAGCCTCTTTATTATCTCCAAATTTCTTTGAGCCAGAAAAATGTTGAGAAAAAGTGTACAGATGGGGGCCCAGGGCCCAGAGGGAAAATTGAAGACTGCTCAAATACTGCTGCCAGTTTGTGTTACAAGTTGCTCCATAACACCCACTGAAGTTACCATGGGTGAAAGAATGAGAGGGGGGTTTTAATTCCAAACTTGACAATTTGATAGTAAATCTCTGCTTTTTTTTTTTTTTCCCCCTTGGATGCACACATGACCCCAGAGTTTCTAAAACAGGACTTCTGGTGAGCTGGCAGGAGAAACAATGGTGAATTCACCCCCCAGGTGACATGTTCTACCTGCTCTACATTCCCCAGGCAAACCAGGGAGGACAACTGATTTGGATCACCTTTTGTTTGCTGAGCATGTACAGATGAGACAATTAACTCAAATAAGTGGGCAGGACTGAACTTTCTTAGTATATATTTGTTCTGTCCTCATTTCTTTTCCTTTGGACTCAGGTGCCAAAGCACGTTGCCACGATGAATATATGAAAACCTTGGAAAATTAGAATTAAATATGTGTATTTTTTGTAAGTTGAGACATCATAGAAAAGGGAGCTCTAAATCTAGTGTAAATAGCTATCAACATACTTCTGTTTGTTTTTCAGTCCAATTGTCTAAGTGTGCTATACCTCATGTTTTAAAATAATACTTGAGCTGAGCTGATACCAGGCTGCATCTCTTTCCTCTCAGGATTCCTAAGCAGCACGTACTCAGCCAAGGAGAACAGGATGGGCACTTGGGTCTGGTGTCCAAAGCTTCCCCTCACCACCCACCCAGCACTTCATGGCTGGGCCAGGGGTGAAACGCATCAGGATTTTGTGTCTTGCTTGGGCACTGAACAGAGTAACAGAAAAGCTTTGCCATGCCTTTGTGTTTTGGGTTTTTTTTTCCTTTTTGTGTTATTTTATACTTTCAAAGCTGTCATAATTGTCTGTGAGTTAGCAAGTCCCTGGGCATATTTTGGAGTTAGCTTAAAAAATTTGGGGTTGCTTGAGCCAGGACTCGAATTCTTTCATCTACATTCAGAGAAGCTGGAAGATTTTTCCTAAGTTTGTTTGAAGTCTCAGGTTCGTGCAACCACCTAAAAGAAGTTCAATTTTATGCATGTAGAAGAGGTACCTCGATGCTTGAAATAATTTCCAGGGAATGATAATTTCTCACAGATTGATTGACTTTCATCATCAAACAGTCAAAAAGTTACTCAGTTTTCGACTGGTTTTGGTCTGAAGCTGTCCCACAGCCGAACTGAATATTCCAGGACAAGTAATGATTTCAGCATATTTTGAATTTTAGGCTAAAACCAAATGTGGCTTCCCTTGAAATGAGCAAAAAAACTAATTATTATTTAATTTTGAAAGACAATTTGGAAATAAAAAAATCAAGTGTTGAATGTAAAAGTTCTTCAATGGTTTAGAAAAACATCATTCTATTTTTGGCTTTTCTACACTTCTTTTCCATTTAGATGAAAACGATATTTTGGTTGACAAGTAGCTCAGTGAAAAGCTCCTCTCTGTCTGTCTGGGTGTCTTTGTGCTCCTCTCCTGTTCAAAACATGCTCAGTGGAAGGCACAGGAACAACATCAAAAGCATCTTGATCTGTCCAGGCAGAGCTGTATCCTGGGCCCATGGTCTGAAAGATGCAGCTCCTGGAATCAAAGGGCTCCTTTCTTTGACACTCATTAGAAAGGATTTCCAATTAACACAAGAACAGCAGCTTTCCTGCCCAGGGATCTCTGAAGTGAAGTATTCCTTGCTTGCTCCCATGGGAAATAGAGGAAGATAAGCCAAAGTCAAAACTAATTAAAATTTTGTTTTCCATTGCAGGAACAATCAGGCTTGGAAATGAGTGTTGTTTGACATCGTTGTGGTCAAGAATACCACAAGATACAAGAAGAGTCTTGGTCTTGAGATGAATGTGCTTCCATCTCTGCCTGGACACACACACATATCTCCAGGGCTATCCTAAGTCATTCTAAGGTATTTGCACATAATAGTAAGCCCTCTGCCACCCTGTTTGTGCCCCAAAGATATTCAACCCTAATCTCTACTAATGATCTAAGTTCCTATTGAAGTCTAGGAGCCCAGACAGGCTGAAAGACCCTCCTGTTGTCCTGCCATGGAGTGTGCATTACTCCTGCTCAGTTACTGTGACTGCAATGCTGCAGCTCTGAGCAGAGTTCTGCTGAGCCAGCCTTGATGCTCTTGGAGATGAAAATGTGCAAGCAATAAACCTGCCCACCCCCAGAGGCTCATTTTTGGGTGGAGGAGGGCCAGGCTGCCTACACAGGCATCATGTCCATAAGGCAGCAGGTTCCAGTGGAGTTAGGATACCTGGGACCTGCCAAGCATTGTAGGAGCATGTCCAATTTGCAAGTTTCAAAGCCAATGGGAAGCAGTGAGTCAGTGGAGGGATCTGATAAATTCTTTGTTAGAGGCTTGTTCCAGTTCTAATTAATCACATTCAATAACAATTCAATTAGTGCCATGAGTTAAAAATTACCAAGTTAGCTGCACATACTGGGATAGACACGTTCAGGGCTGAGACAAAAATAGTCTGGCAGAAATGAAAGGCATTGAATAAGGCAGTGATCTCCTGGGACATTTCTGGAAATTGTTCATGGCTATTTTCCATGTCCTCGTTCTCCAAATGCTTCTGGTATTGCTTTCCCTCTCTGACCTGGCCTCCATGGCAGATCTCACACACATTTTCTCTTGCTAATGGACCAGAGTGGAGACTACTGGCTTGAGTGGGTGCTGTGCTTAGAGAGCAGACTGGAACCTCTCTTAGAAATTCAGTCCCACTCTGCTCAGAGCTCTCTGTACAGAAAATGAAAAAGCCCTGGGAAGATTAATACAGGCAAAACAACAAGCAAAACGAGTACAGTTGAACAGGATCCATCTTCCTGAGAGCCAATGCTCCCAGCAGTTCCACTGCCAGCCCTCAGGCTGCTGGACACCACACTCATGTCTACCAAGAGAAATACACTGAGCATCACCATCCCTTTAACTTCTCCTATCAGCCATTTCTTCATGTATTAATGTCTTTTAGTTTCATGTGCTTAATCTCCTAGAGTTTTTTACAGCTCTTGGATTGTGTTCACTGCTTATATTTCATCAAATACAACAGGGTTCTGGCTTGGACATTTTGGCTGGTAAAAAAGGAGGTGAGGTGAAGTGAAAGTCATCTTCCACACTTGATGGCATCAAAAAGATACTGATGTTAGTATGCTGAAAGAGCAGAGAAATTTCTATCAAGAGGAAACAAGAAATAACAGAATAAAAATACTCAGTGATTCTTTTAATAAAATAAAAACTAAACAATAGAAATCATCTTTGGCAAGCTAGGTCCATAATTTGCCCACCATCTTTGAGGTGAAATGCCTTTTGTTTGTTTTGTTAGGCATTTTTTCCTCTAGTTTCCACTTTCTAAGTTCTTTGAGGGTGTTTCACCAGAGGAAAAGGGAGTACAGTCAGAATATCATGGAAATTGGGATTGTGTACACACACATACACATACACACACACACACACACAGATATCTGTGCCAGACAGCAGCAATGTGTCATTGCTGTCTCTGTGTGCATCAAGCTGGTACAGCTCCTATAACACTTGCAAGCAGACCCATGGAGCAGATCCCCAAAAGCTGAGAGTGTTGCTGAATATTTCTCCTTGTCTTGTTGAGTCAGCTTTCCTTTATTCTGGCCTGGCAGTGCTGTCATGAAGATTCTTCCCTCAGGTTGCAACATTTCTTTTAATTTCAGGAATCAAGAGCACTTTTTCTTTCAACCCAAACTTGTCTTGCCTTTATCTGAACTCAGATTTTACTGCTCAAAAAATATCTAACTGGTGTGTAGACAGACAGATCTTTGTACCCAGTGTATCTCCATTTGGCACTTCCTCAGCAAGTCAGAATATTTACCTCTAATCTCATTTTGCATAGAAAAGTACAAACAAATTCCAGTTGCAGCCAATCAGAACAATATATACCACTTTGGGTAAATGATTTGGAAAAAAAAAAGTACTGAGAGTTGTTTTCCCATATGTCATAACTGAGACACAGCTGGGGCAGTGCTGGTGATGGGGCTAATACACAACATGGATGTAACTAATGAAATGGGAACTCTGAAGAGGGAGCAGTGGCAAAAATAAGCCTCTATTTCAGCAGCCAGATGAGTAGTGGGAACGATTACTTCAGCACACAGTGTCTCTTGGCTACCAGCACAATAGGTGTTGATGTGCTGGTGCATGATGATTTAAAGTCCACTACAATAATAGGAGAAGAGCTTTCTATTAATTTCTTAGAGCTTTCCACTTATCTTACAGAGGCAACTGTTCATGGTTCAAGCCACAGCTGCAGAGGGCTCTTTCTAGGATAGATTAAAATGGATGGGCACCAAGCAAGCAGGAGGCTGCAGAAACCCCCCAGCATCCCAGAGTAATTCCATCACTGTCTTCTAGGGGCCAGTGGCACTGCTGACAAAAGTGCCATCACAGCCCATAAGCTGCTGCTGCTACACTCCTGTTGGGGCCCTGATTGCACCAAAGGCTCTTCAGTGTCCTGACCAGTCCCACCTCCACCCACAGCCCTTGCCCATCAACCCACAGATTCTATTTCAGATCAGACTGGGCCACTGAGCTTTGGTTTGAGCTCTGCTGCAGGGCTGGGGGGAATCTGCAGTGTGGCCATGCATTTTCCTGGCCATGAATCCCACTGGTCCAGACTCCAGTGTACAGACTGACTTCTTCCCTGGCTCTGGATGTGCCTTGCTGCTGTGGATCCACCTGAACCTGACCTGTGGTTTGACT
Source organism: Cettia cetti (assembly GCA_013401135.1). Taxonomy (NCBI): domain Eukaryota; kingdom Metazoa; phylum Chordata; class Aves; order Passeriformes; family Sylviidae; genus Cettia; species Cettia cetti. Next base: position 27,660 of record VZUI01040366.1, on the reverse strand, counting down.
TCAAACCTGCCTCATCACCTGCCTCATGGATTCTGCAGCAGTCTGAATTCTAAGCTGAGCCTGGCTGCTTTCTGTGGCCTGCCTTGCTTGGGTGCTGTGGATGGGCTCCTGGCTGGTGAGGCCCAGTGCTACCAGTCAGCCCTTGCAAATGTGCTTTGAATGTAGAAGATTTCAATGCAGTAGCTGAATTTCCTAAATCAATTGATTTAGCCATGGAATTGTCCAGGCAGCTTTCAATGTGGGGAAGTGCATCAGAGATATGCTTTTACTTTGAGGGTTTCCTCTCCATTCTGACAAAAGGGGATTAATGTACTGCTCCTGTACCCCATGCAGATCTTGCTTTGGAGCAGGAGTTGCAGCAGCCTCTTTTCAGCCACTGCCTCCTCCAAACACCCCTTAGCTGGGTGCAGTGCAGGAGTTTGGCCCTTGACAGGACCCTGCACTGACTGAAGCCAGCCTTGGCACAGGGAGTGTCAGGTCTGTGACCCTTGCAGATGTCAGTAGTAGATGAATAGGCATGACCAAGACCCCATACTATGCCAAGTTTGTAAACTCTTTTTGTCAAGGACTATCTTTTCAGTGCATGTTGAGCACCTACCTTTGTGTGGTTTTGGTCATGATTCCAGGTGCTGCTGAAATGTAAATACTTACTAGAATCATATCCAAGCTCTGGCAGCTTTTGTTTTGCTTTTCATAAGCTCACATACCAGAGAGGGCTGGAATTCAGGATTTACCAATAATAGACCCTGCTCTAAAGGGAATGCTGTTGTCACTGGCAGTGTGTAAAGGTGGGTGAGGTATGTTAGCAGATAGACATGGTTACTCTTGGGAATAAATAACTAGGATTGCTTCTGTGAATGCCTTGGGAAATGTTTAACTGTCCTGCTTGTTGAAAATGCTTGAATTTACATAATCCATTAGGTTGAAATGATCTCTGAGATCATCAAGTCCAACCTTTGATCAAACACCATTATGTCAACTGGACCATGGCACTGAGTGCCACATCCAGTCTTTCCTTAAACACCTCCAGAGCTGGTGACTCTACCACATTGCTGGGCAGCCCATCCCAATGTTTAATCATCATTTTTGTGAAGAAATTCCTCCTAACGTCCAACCTGAACTTTCCCTGGTGCAGCCTGAGACTCCATCCCCTTGTCTTGTCATTGGTTGTCTGTTAGAAGAGTCTGACCCCCACCTGGCTGCACCCTCCCTTCAGGGAGCTGTGGAGAGTGAGACGGTCCCCTCTGAGCCTCCCTTCCTCCAGGCTAAACAACCCAGAGCTTCCTCAGCCACTCCTCACAGGATTTGTGGTCCAGACCCTTCACAGCTCCATTGCCCCTCTCTGGGCTGGCTCCAGCACCTCAATGTCCTTCCTGAACTGAAAGGCCCAGAAGTGGACACAGGCCTCAAGGTGTGGCCTCACCAGTGCTGAATACAGGGGACGTATTGTCAAAGTTCCTAGTTCTTGAAAGAGCTGTGGGGTTTGAAAAACTAGTTTTTGTTTCAAAATCTATTTTGTCATGTGATTTAAATGAGTTATTTCAAGGGGGAAAATTCCTTCAAATCAACCTATTGTGTTTTGAAACAAAACCAGAGCCCTTGCTGTGCAAACAATGGGGGCTGCATTGCCAGCATCTCCCTTGCCTCAGCTGCAACAGACCATGCACTTTATGCTGCTCGACTGGAATCCAAACTGTCGTGCCTGAGTGTTCAGGACAAGCTGGTTAAAGTGGTCTGAGATCAGAGAACAAGGCTGAGGGCTGCAGCCCTCCAGGGAGAGGGATGTATCCTGGGTTTCAGGGTGTCCTGCTGGTTTTGGTATCTGGTAACATGCAGGGGTCGTAGCAGCCTTTGGTGTGCTCCTTCAGGCAGGGCTTGCACAGCCACCCCAGGTAATGCCAGTCTTTAATTCAGCATCAAACAGACTAATATCTCAATCTGTCATATTTGACAGAGTTGCTTTGTGAGGGAGCTCTTTTTCATGAGCTGATGTTTTATCTCTCTCTTTCTTTCCTCATTATCTTCTGTTTCATCTTCTTCTGACTTCTGTTTTAATTTTTCCCTCTGGCCAGCCTGCCTAATCCTTATTTTTTGCTTGAAAGTTTTTTTACTGTCTAAAAGCTGAAATTGTGGAGCATATGGGCACTTAATGCAGGCCACCTGCCTGCATCCAGGGATCTACAGAGTCCATAAATTGTCTGCTTGACAGCCTCAGTGTAAAATGTTCTGCAACCACAAATGGCAGATATGAGACAGGCTGCTGCCAAGACATGGTGGAAACCCTAAATTGTTGTGATTCCTTTCTGTCCTGTAAATGTTGTTTATTTGCATAAATTCAGAGAAGCCTCCTGGATTGCCTCAAAGCTGCAGCTGTTTTGCTAAATTAATCTCAACCACCTCAACTGTTTTGGGCTGCAATTTTGCCAGCACCCACTGCAGGCACAGCTGTAGGGCACAGCAATTTGTTTCCATATGTTCTTCACAGAGCACATGCAGTAGCACCCAATGGTGCAAAATGTTACTAGTGGGACAGATCCAAAAATTTTAGATCTATTCATTAGGTGCTTGGAGTCTGAAGTTATGCAGTGGAGCTTCAACCTGCAAATACAATGCAAGCAGCAGATAGTTGTAATTATGGTGTTAATGAGTGGTGTTTCATAAGTGGTCTCCTGGCAAGATGTCCTGTGTAGGCTGTTATGCAAGCCATTTCTCCTTTATTAATTGTTGCTAATTATGTTTTCACTGTGAATGATCCATTAACTAGCTTAGCATGGCAGAGTTGAACAAGTAAAAAGTATTACATTTGCTCAGAGAATAAGTAGAAAAAAAATATAATTCTTGTCTGGGTCTCTCGCTGTTAACTTGCTCCCCTCAGATGTGTTCCTTATCACTGTTTATTGCCTTTCAGGCTTCATGGACTCTATGGCTTGTAAAAGGAGCATTAAGGTGATATCATCTGTTCTCTTTCTCTAGTGCAAGTAATTCAAGGTCTAAATTTTTTATTCAAAGCAACCCAGCTTTTGCCAGATGTAAAAGCATATTATAATGATGGCCAAGATGTGATTTGAATGCTTTAACAAGTATCAATGGCATTAATTATACACTTGGAAGGGGGAGTTGCTTTCAAACAAATCTGGATACAGCCATTCCTGGAGGTACTCATGAAGGAACTGCTGCAGGTTTCTCTTATAACAAGAACTTATTTCACAGAACTTGCATACAATTAATTATCCAGAAAAGCAGTGGCACTAGTGGGTAAAAACTTTAATGGAAGACTGATGTCTGTATAAACATATACAAGAGACAGGCCTAATCTGATTGGGTTTCAACATCCTAATAGTATTGTAAAATAGTTACTGAGTAAAACAGACTCTATAAACAAATATGACTATATGTTTAGATAATCCCCATCTTTGTGTACTGAGCAATTTAAATAATTAAGAGGGAACCCAAAGGGAATATGAATTTATGAAGATGCTTTTTTGTAAAGCAAGAATACACAACATATTGTCCTCAAATCCAAGGCTCAGAGAACAAATGGGCCTTTGAAAATATGTCTTGGTAAAAGACCATGAGGAAAAGATCAGGGTGTTAACCAAGCCATTACAATCAAGTGGTGAAAAGAAACTGTCTGCAGCTCAGTTCAGCAACACAACTGGGAAAAGAGAAGCCAGGCTGAGACTACTGAAGACTGTCAGCACATGTCAGTAGCACATGATGAACTACACAGGATTTGGAAAATCTGCATGAGCAGCCCCCCCACTGCCTGTGTGTGTGCTGATTCTCCACAGGAGGGACTCTCCTGAAACATCTACGGAGACCACAGGGAAAATGGGCAGTGTGAAGAGTGTCTGGGAAACCATGAGCAGAATTCCAGTGCTGTGCTGCTTTGGGGAAGAATTACACACCCTCCCAGTGCACCTGGAGCAGCTCTGGCACTGTACCACTCCTTGACTCAGGTGTATTTCTGCAAGAGGAGTAGGGACCTTGGTTCTTGCAAATACCTACTGCTGTGATGCTTGTGGTTTTATTCCTTTATCCTGCTATATTTTATTCCCTTTGATTAAATTTATGTACTTTGCTCTTTGCTTGTTATTCTATTTTAAATTCCCAGTTAAACTCTCCAACTTGTTTAACTAAAAGCTAGAGACAGGAGAAGTTAGGGATTGGTCAAAAACAGTCAAAATTCTTATAGATTCAAGAGGTGTTTTGTGTAAATATACAACTGCTTCTCCATTGGGGTGTCACTCATGACCACAGGACAGGTGCTCCCCTACAAGGGTGAAGGCAAGCAGAGGGCATCCAGATTGCTCCTTTATCCTCCACTCTGCAGGGAGGGCTGGGAAAAAAACCAAACAAACCTCTGTGGACTGTCTCTATCTGGAAATCTGGAGGAATGGTTGTGTGTATTTTAAATGGCCTCTCAGTGAAGCACCTTGGGATGATGTATTCAAGATGAGAAAATACTGGGAAAGGTGATTGAGTGATGGATGATGCAGAGAAAACTGTTCTCAGCTAAGACTAAGAATCTTTCACTTGTGCAGGAAGTGAAAGATTCCTTCCAAAAACAGGAAGAACTAAGGACATGGAGAGTCACTTCCCATCCAGTTGTCAGGTCAGTTTGATAGTGATCAATCTCCTCCACATCATCTCCTATCTGTGTCTATTTGGTGTATAAACATAAACTTCCAGGCTGACTGGGGCTGTAACTCTGAACAGTGGAGCAATAGGTGCACAATCAGACCACTGCAAGACGTATGGTGCACTTATGCCAAGCCAAATTTGGCCTCTGGATCAGAAATAAATGGTCTGTTATTGCAAGTGTTGTTCATTGAATATAGATGTACTAGCCTAGCCCCAAAGATTACAGTTTGCTGGAGGATACTGGTTTGGAAGAGATTAGATTAACTGAAGAGTGATTTTTAAAGAGTATTTTTCCTTTAAGCATGATGAGGGTGTTGAAATGATTGATAACCATTTTAATATAACTAGAGTCTGAGAAAGAACTTGGTGGATAAATGCCATTTAAGATAAAGGTTTCAATGAGATTTGCATTCAAATACTTTCAAATGTGTAATTTTTTTCACAGAATCACTTTTTGAGCAGCTGTTCCAGCTGGCAGTTAATCCCAGATAACTGCTTTCATACCCTGCCTGCACAGTAGCACAAACTGCAGCCAAACCAGGGCTGCACTTGTGCAAGTTGTGCATTGCATCTTGCATGTGTGTGCCCTACACTGCAGCTGGTTTTAGCAAGAGAATACACTACACTGCTCTGGCCAGAAGATGGCAATGAGAAATGAGGTTTTACACTGTATTTTTTTAATCAAGTATGGTATGTGATGCTTTGAGCTGATCACAGTTTATATGTCAAATCCTTCCAGGCAGGGTTTTTTTTTTTTTTGTTTTTTTGGGGGTTTTTTTTGTGGTTTTTTTTTTTTGTTTGGTTGGTTGGTTAGTTTGGGTTTGGTTTTTTTTAATAATTAAAAATCCCAGCTTCACCTCTACACAGACGAAGCCACCAGTGGTCTGTGTCTGAGCACATCCAGCAGGAGGGAATGTAGGGGGCAGTTTAAAATCAATTTTCCCTTGATTGATAATTCATATCTGGTTTCCACAGATACGAATTATCACAGTGGTTGTAAAGCCCAAAAACGTTTAGCAGCTGTTTTTTAATGACTGGGAAGATCAGATGGCTGAAGAGTAACTTCAGCACTGGGGCACAGGGTAGCTACTCCCCTGGGGCTTTAGCTGATAGGTTTTTAACAGTGTAGGGGAGATCTGTTAGAATGTGTTGATTTCTAAAGTAGGAATGTAGTTTTAGCACAAGGTTCATTGCCAGAGGTTCCTCAGCACCAGTGAAAAGGAAGCTGTGTAGTTGCCCTTCAGGAGCTGGAGACACAAGAGAATTATTACTCACCTGTTCAGGGACATGAGGGGGTTGTTCCTGGTGTGGCAGCTCTGGCTCCATCACAAGGTGCATCCCCCAGAGCACTTTGTGCTGCATTTCTTCTGGTTTTACTCTCACCTCTACAAAGACCTTGGTTCTTCATACAAGATAATGTTCTTCATGGGACTCTTCAAAAGATGTTTCCCATTAAACTCTTGCTATTGTTTTATCATGCTCCCAATACCCATCAGAAGTAGCAGAGCAGAGTTGGCAGAGGCAAACTCACAGTGCTAGAAGAGGAAATTTCTCTCCTCCTTTAGTATTTCCACAATTGACTACAAACCTGAAGACCCAAAAGCAGATGGGTTTTACTACTGGGGAATAACTTAAAACCGAGCAGTTCTTCTGACCTGAGTGAATGGTCAGTTATTTGAAGCTTCCCCCTCAAACAGAAACAATGATAGTAAAGTGTTTGCAAACTTTGCACAGTCTCCTTTGGTCACCCCAGAAAGTGAGGTGTGTTTCCAGGAGGAAAATGGACAGCAGGAGAATACTGAAGATGTCAGACTAGAAGAGAAGGAAAGCCACCAAGGGGACAAGGTCTGAAGTTAAGGAGCCAGGCTGACAGCTTGCCTTATTGCCTGATCCATGTTGATTCCCTCATGAGAGAGGAGCTCACACCCCACCATTTCACAGTCCCACTGAGGTTGTTTTAGCTACACAAACTGACCGTAGTTCTTGGACCTGCCATTCTGCATCTCGTTTTTGGGGCAGGACCGCATTTGAGGCTCTCCCTGTAGGGTAAGGGAGCTTATCAGTGGTGTGTGTTGTGCACCATGATGGCAATTTCAGTGCAAGTGATTAATTTTAGCTTCCTTGTTTGCTCTCAATTCAGCAGTTACAATGAAGACTCTCCAGTGTCCTCTGCTGTTCTTTAACAACTCAACCAGACCTAGTGTCAACAAGGAAGCAGCTAATCAAAGGTTGCTGGCGTAAATGATCAGACCCAGGATGGCACAATGAATGCCTCCACAGGTGCCCCGTGCCCACTCTGTTTGCCTTTCCTTGGTTTTGCATTAACCTGGCACTGCCATCCTCCTCCCCTGTGGCCTGATGATCATTTTATGGGACTGGAAGTATCTGAGCACACCATTTTCTCTGCTTGTTATGGTTTGCTAGGGCTGAGAGTCAGACTTCTTTAGGGACAGTCTGCAGAGGTTAAGTCCCCAGTGGGAAAACTTTGTTTAAATACTCCAAATAGGTTGATTTGTTTCATGGAACACCTTCTGACACACTAATTCATGCTTGGAGAGGTTTGACTGCAGTGGTATATGGCAGGATGCAACACGAATGCGTTCATTCTCCTGTGTCACTTCATGTTGAATTGTGATTTTTTGGATTTACTCTGTCGCTCAGTGATTGCTCAGTGCTGGGATTACAGGAGCAGATCTGTGGGGCAATCATTGTTTGTGGTGAGGGCTCAGCCAGCAGGATGATGGATGTGAGGCAGAGGCTGAATACTTGCTGTGATACCTGGGCTGTCTGTCGAGGCAAGGATGACCATTCATCCTCTCCTGCCTGTTCCCAGGCACCATGGATTTGGTGGAGATGTGGGTATAACAGCTGGATATGAAGGTACAATCAGGAGCTGTGTGTTTCAGGGTGTGTGTTCAAGTTTGCCCTTCTGTGCAGACAAGGTTTGTCCCTGATCCTTGATCCTGGCACATTTTAGCCGTGGGCTGTGTGGTGCTGGGCTCTTACTCTCCTACTTCATGTAAGACTACAGTGAAGAGGCAAATCTGACCAGAGAATTTCTCTGCTAAGGAGAAATGAGCAAAACCAGAGGCAAATGCAAAATGCTGCAAATAAAGGTTCATTGATAGAAAAAACACCACAGAAAGGTAAAATACTATCATTTCTGTCTTTGCATTTTCCCATTTTTTTTCCACTGTTTTTCTCTAGTTTCTGCTTCTTTCCTGTTTATATGCCTCATTCCAGCTTTTCACATGCAGATGTATTTTGATAGGAGGTGCAGAGACTCCACTGGACTGACATGAGTCCCAGTCCAGCGGGGTACTTGCTGGGAAGTCTGCTTGAAGTTGAGTCTGCAAAAGTGAGTCTCAGCTCTACAGGACTTGCACAGAAAACCACCACGGGTGGATGCCTTCTTCAATTTTTTTTTGACAGAAGAGAGGTGCCAAGCAATCGAAACCTGTTTACACCATGGCAAGTAATAAATCATGGCTCTGATATTTTAAGCAGTGGGTTGTGTAACATTCATAAAGGAAGAATAGGAGTTCTGCCAGCCATGCTGGTTATTCATCATCTTCTCCATCAGTTTAGCCAGTCTCAGGTATTCAGGTTGTTCCTTCCTTCTTTTTATTTCTTAGTAAGCATTACTTTATTTTCTAGGGAGCACAGAAATAAGAATAGAGAATGAACATAATGATGACAAATGGTTGCTTTGGCCTTCTCTGGGAAGATTGTGATAACCTTGGTCTGGTCTTTGTGTGTTCCTTCTGCCTTGCCATATGAGTTCACTGAGGTGGCCCTAGCCTGGCAGACCTCCAAACTGGCGTGTGTCTGACATTGTTCAGTGGGAACACTCTGTGCAGACCCAGCACGCTCCTCTCCTTGGCATCAGAGGCAAGAAAACAAAAGGCCTTGGTTCCAAGTTTGTTGGCTTTATCAGCACACATGGTTGCCTCCTCCGTCTTCCAAAAGCTATTTCAACCCCAAGACCAGATCATTGGTACTATCTGGAAAATCCCTCTTCACTTGCCAGCCATAGCCAGTTGGCTTCCTTGGAGCTGATGAGTAATGCTTCCCTGCTGCTTCCCTGGTTATCAGCATGGAGAAACAGCTGAACATCCATAAATCACTAATTATTGTCTCTGTCCACCTCCTTGCTCAGCTTAAGCAGAGTTTTTTTGTGCAAAACTGATTCTTCCAGGGCCTTTGTCTGTGGGCAGCTTGATGTTCCAGATGAGAGAGGATGTAATGGATACTACTGATTTTGAGAAGAGTTCCAGTTCAGTCATAAAATTAATCACAAATAAGTTCTATTTCAAAGCCTTTGACACAAAAATTCTTAATTTTCCTTGTCCAGGGATTTGGTTTGTTTTTTTTTAAAGAAGAAAACAAAAGACACAATGTCAGTGCCCAACACTGAGCCCTGTTTTCAGCTTAGCTTTAGGGAGAATCAGTCAATCTGTAATGGTAAAAATTGTTACCAGATTTCTCAGGTTACCACGAGGGATGAATTACAGTGGAACTGCAGAATAATGCAGTCTGAGGAGGGGCTCACATCCATGATTAGCTAGTGCCTGTTAGAAACTGTCTGAGAGGAGAGGCTTCCAATTGTACAGTCTTTTTCCTGTGTTGAACCTGTTGGCTGGGTACCAACTGGGAAGTATTAAGTTGGATGTAAGCATCTGGTGCCTCTGATCTGTGTTAATGGGGGATAGCAAGAGACAAACTATTATTCCACTCACATTAAACATTAAACATGAAAGAGTTGCATTAAAATGCCCTAGGAGAAAGGAATTACTCGTGTCTTTTTGATCAGTGGGTGGTTCTTCTAGATTTGACACTGGCATGTGTCTGACTTGCTGCACCCAACTATATTTTTGAACAGCAGTAGGAGTTAAATTATCCTTTCAAAAGGGAATGAACACCCAGCTGGGGTTAATGCAGAAACATCACCAAATGACTCTGCTTTGAGATGCCTGGGGAAGAGCTACAATTTCTGGATTCTGCTCCCAAAGGCATTTGGATGAAAGTAGAAAGTGTAAGGATAAAAGCAAAAATCCATAGACCTGTTTTATAGGGGGAAAAGCAAAGTGGTTGATCATGCTTCAGCCAATGTTGGCTAGTCTAAGGCAGGTGAGTGCTGACAGATTTTTACTGGCACATAGATAGTGCATGAAGAGATGGCTGATCAGATGTGGATTTAGAATCACTGGAATATTGAAAATCTGAAGGTAAAAAGAGACATACAGAGGTTTTTTGTTCCACATTTCTTTTCAAAGGAGTTTCTTCAAAGTTCAGTTGGGTTGCTCAGGGCCTTGTCCAGCCACCTGCTGACTATGTCCAAGGGCACACATCAGCTACCTAAATCCTTGCTTTTATTGAGAGGAATTTTGTCTTTATGTGGAAATGTATGTCTCCTTAGTTGTTTCTGCATAGTATGAAGAGAATGGGGAGACAAAGGCCAACATAAATATCTCTAAATGTTTCCTAAATGGGGCTTGAAACCCTTCAGGAAAGAAAAGAACAATAAGCAAATGTTGATGCTCAGGACATGAGTTTCAGCTTCAGGGCAAATAAGAATCAAAGGGAAAGATTTCCTTCCCCTATAGCTAAGTAACAAAAGGGCTTAAAAAACCCAAGAAGATTAAAGTGAAATAATCAAATGCCTATCACCATTCAGTGCTGTTTTTCCTCCATGAACATTACTTAGCTCCTTGCTTCCCTGTCTCTTGGTTTCCTGTTGCCTTAGAGTCAGAGAAGAGAGGTCTCAGGGAAGCATTTGAATTCCATTCTCCACTTCAGGGCCTGCCAGGGAAGGCAATGGGCTTCCAGCTGCCCTGGACAAGGCTGGTTTGCTGACCCCATGGGCTAGTGGCCAGTACATTTTCTTTGTTTGTTGTAGCCTCCGTTGGGATGTAAAGAGAGTGCCAGCCATGGATTTCATTAATTCCACCATCAGTAGGTCTGAATTCATTGCCACTAATACAATGCCTTTTTTCTATGTGCTGTGCCAGGGGTATTTTTTTTTTGACACCATGTGTGACCTCCTGTTATTTCTCAACAAATGTTGGCAGGCGCAGCACAGCTGGCAGAGCAAAGCAGCACAGTGTGTCACAAACTGCTGAGTGCATCCATGCTGAAATGAACAGCCAATTCCAGAGTGCACTGAAAATTAAATCAATAAGAAAAGAAAAACATGCCACTATTGCTCCCCTTTACTCCAGCGTTGACTGCTTCTTCCCATTGCATGTTAAGTCTTCTGACTTGGACTTGTGCAATAGCCAGAAAAAGGTTATCACAGAGTTTCAATTATATTTTTAAATCTCTTCTATTCTTCTAAAATTCCCCCAGACTTCTGGAAAACAGGTGTTTCTAAACTGTTCGCAAACAAATTAGCAATTAATTCCTTTCTCTGAGCTGATATTCAGACTCTGCTTTTTGATTTTACAGGAGACCCTGACCTGTTCAGGTAATATATTACAAATAATAATTATAGTGAATGTCCATTGTTTCCAACCCACTTTTCCCATCTTCCTTTCTTCTTTGGGGTTCTGTGCCTCTCCCCTGTTGCTGTGGAAGATGAGAGCAGGGTGAAGTGCTGCAGTTGATCACAGGCAGCCTGAGCTTTGCTGGTGACAGAAGTAGCTGCCATGGCTTAAACTGCTCAGGTGCAGGAGAGAGGACTGGGTGGTGTTGCAGAACATGACTCTTGGGGATACTGGGTCTACTTCTTTATTAATAAATCACTTTCATGTGCTAAGGAGCAGCTGTGTCACCCTAGGGACTTGCCCTGCACCAGCCATTCTGCAGCCAGCCCCAGCCTCTCTGCTCGACTCCCACACCAGAGGACTCAGCCCCTGCTGTCAGCCCAGGGCTCAGGCTGCTGGGGGCCACCCAAGCCCAAAGCTCTTTAGCTCAGGGTGGTTCATGGATTCAGCCCTGTCCCTCAGGGTGGGTAACACAATCACATCTGGGCTCCTGTCTTCTGACAGAGCTTTACTGAGCAGTTTTATTTTATTTATGCATTTAAGTTGACCTGTTTTAGGATGACCGTGGTAGGAGGCAAGTGTTCATGGGGCAGGTTTCTGCTGGGACACCCTCTGCCCTCTGTCAGAGCCATGTGTATAATTTTGTGTGCTCAGTATGGCACGCTGCACTGGAGAGTAGGGGGTTATGTTCCTGCCAACAGGCCTCTCAAGATGGCAAGGCAAAAAGAAATAGCTTCAATACAACTATCCTGCAAGCCTGGTTCTTCAGTGGATTGTCATTTTTTTGGCACTGAGGAGAGCATTTTAAACTGATGAGAAAATGCAATAGACTGATTTACTTGGATGCTTTCAATGTTTCTTTGACTTTAGCCAGGAGAGCCCAAAGGGGGGTAGAGAAAACCAAAATATAATGCTGCACAAAGCTTGTTTGTATGCACTAGGGCTTGCAGACATTTGCTGAACTTGTACCTGCCTGTGGGCCAAGTGGAAAAAGAGGGCAGGCAGAGGGAATTTTTGCTCTTACTCAAATTAACAACCACTGTCATCAGCCTCAGGTGAGGCTGTGCAGCTTGGAAAAGTTGAGAAAAGTGTGTGTATCTTATACCCGCTCTCTCTGCAGTCACACTGTCCTGCAGAATTTCTGATTGTTGTTGAGCCTCTGGCTCACCCTCCTCTTCCTCTCCTTGGGGATGGGTCTGTGGAGCTGGGCCCCCCAGGTGGCACTGATGAGATGAAGTGTCCTGTGAGCAGGAAGATGAATCTAAAAGGATAGAAATAAACCCATTTCTTATCTTTTCCTGAGCAAATCTTGCTTTCTCTCTGCTAAAGAGTCCATTCCAGAGCAAAGCAAAGGTGAGAAAGAGACCCTGTTGGTGCCCTGGGGCAGTGATATGTTGTCAGCAGGAGCATCCCATACCTTTCCAGTAGAAGCATCTCATTCCTACTCCATTTTCTCAAATTGGCTTGTCTCATGTCTCCTTGATGTCCCTTTAAGGACTGCAGAAGAGGTCTGTAAGCCACTGGGGTGACACTAACTGTTCCTCTGGCTGAAGTGTTTTGATGGCAGGGGATGGGACAGGCAGAAATGAAGACATGAGGATAAACAAGTCCTGACAAACAAGCAGTGGTATTGGTGGCTCTTGGAAATGAGAGAAGTCTGACCCATCCCTTGTGGCCCCAGGGCTGACACCAAACCTTGTGCAACAGAAAGCCAAAGAGAGGGAATTGCAGCAGCAGTTCACAGGAGAATGGTGACAGTGACTCAGTCCCTGGTGGCTGCTGCTGCAGCTGAGCATGAGCCCATGCATTTGCAGTTGTTATTCTCATAGAAAAGTCAAGTCCTGGAAGACTTTAACTTTCAATTTGAGGGAACTCATGCCCCTTTTGTGATGGGGAGCCCAGTGTTGCATCTGTGTTTGTACCTGTGTGTGTCTGGATCTCTGGAGCAGTGACACATAGCATGGCTGTTTCTCATGTGGCAGCTCCAGGACCTTCATTATAGCACAGAAACCTGGAACAGCCCTTGGATAAGGGCTCACTGGTCCTGTGTTCCATCGTGCTGCTGCCTTTAATTATACTCAGTCCCATCTGATTAAATGAGACTGGAATTTACTGGCTACTCCTTTTCTCTCCTGCCTGTGTCATTAATATCCAGGGGCCCAAACTCAAGAGCACCTGCTTTTGCAGCCCTTTCATGTTTCTGGTCACATCTTCTGGAGAACTAGAGCAAAGGTTGGATGTTGGCAGCTTCTCCCGTCTTGAAAGATACAGTAAAAATATCTGTAAGTGCTTCAGGTTTCTGGAGTTGTGGTACTGCTAGTCTCCCTTCTATTAATTCTGGATTAAATTAGGACTTGCTTTACAGGAAATTTTAGGTAATGTCTGCCTGTATTCACAGCTCAGTCGTTTATTTGGGTGTAGCCCAGTAGTCTGAATAGCCTGTGATTTATTGCCACCAGTGAAATGAAACAGAATCACTTTCTCTGATTTATATCCTCTATTGTAGTTAAATATTTACACAGTATCAAGATCTTAGTAATTGAATGGCTTACAGATAGGCAGCAAATGTTTGTATACCTCTGGAATGGCCACAGGGCCACTGAGGTAATGATATTTCATTTTGATAAAAAGTCTTTTACTAAGAAGTAACTTAAATCTCTCTTAGCTCCATTTTATTCTCGGGCTCGGACATAGTCATGCTGATTTCAGTGGGTAACTGCAATTCTCACAGCCTGTAAAACTGGCACACTTCAGAAAACCACATTTGTTGAAATGAAGCCATTGCAGTGGAGGAACATGGCATCTTTCCCCCAGCAGTGTTGTTGATTTCTTCAGGTAAGAAGGCAAGAAGAATTACCAGGCTAATATCACTCTCTGAAAGAAACTGAAGCTGGCAGGTTTGAACAATACCTACCAGTATTAACTCAGTGTTTCTCCACTCACTTGAAGAAAGGTATTACTAAATATTTCATGACCCACAGGTAAACAAAATTAGCCCTGTTTCCTGAAGCAAGAAGTGATCATCATTCCTACTTGTTCTGTTTGATTCAATCTCCAAGTGAGGGAACTGGAATTCAAAGCAGGTGCAACAATTACAGCTGAGTTTGAATATTGCTGAGCTGATCTTTGCCTTACAGTAATATTCAGATCTTGGGAATGAGCTGACCTGGATAACATTGTTGGTGAAGAAGACTTGGACAAGAATGTGTATTTCTTAGAAAGTGGAGTTGCTTGTGTGGTTTTATAACCAAAGGAGATGTCACCTTTTCTTAAAACCAGAGTGTCCATAGAGGCTTCCATCAGCATAGATTTTCCTTTTTTTCATCATTTTTTGACATTGTCAGATAATTCTGAGCTCCTGGATTTCAAATGGGACTAGATGAGCAAAAAGTAGGGGAGCAGCAGAATGGTAGTTATTACTATATTCTGTCTCTTGATTACTGAAAATCATTTTAGCAGCTGTCTTTTATGTCATTCCAGAGTGAATGTTGGAGAAAAACCAGAAACAATCAATGTATATTTTAGGTCCTACTTATAAGTGTAATTTGGAAAAACCTTTTGGAATGTGGGAAGCTGTTGGGGATCCTAGTCTGGGGGAAGGAGAACCAAATTTACTGCAGAGTGATTAAAATTTGTGATATAATTTCCTATATAATGGAGACCACATTCCTACCAGGATAGTCTAAATAATCCTGTAACGTAGAGAGATGATTATTTTAATTCTGTAGTAACAAATGTTTCTGTAGAATCAAGCTTGATACTCAATCAAACATGCAGTGCTTTGGAGGTTACAAAAGAAGCTCTTTTCAAAGGTCACAGGGATTTCTTGGTTTCTCTGTCCCAGCTGGGAGGCAGTTGATAACCTCTTTATTCTGTATCTGGGATAAACTGCAGTTCATAACACTGGCAAAGGGGAGCTTTCCAGCTGACACTTGCTCTACATGCAATGATCTGGAGCAGGATACTCTGAAATTAGCCTGCCTGTTACCCAGCTGCCTCACAGCCTGGCAGAGGAGCCCAGCACTGCTTGTACCTGTAAAGTGTTATGGCTACCAAGGATGTAGCCCCGTGAACGTGGTATTCCTCCCTGCTTCCTCGCCCCGAGTTGAGTTGTCAGGTGAAGATTACCTCGAGATGAAAGCAAGCTCATTTCTCTAACCAATGCCATCACGTGTGGCAGCGTCCTTCGAGCCCTGGTAGCAGCTGGTAACGGGACAGGGCTGTCCCAGCTGTCGTTTGGGTGGGATATCGCGGGTCTCTGGTGGGGACCCTTGCTCTCCGCGATGCTCTCGCACCCCGTGCCCGCAGCGCGCTGCGGGGCCGAGCGCTGGGGCCGTTTCAGCACCTTGGCCAGGGCCGGCGGCCGCGGCTGCGGGAGGGGCGTGCCGGGAGCCGGCAGCGGCTCGGTGGGCACCGAGACCCCCAGATGTGCACCGAGACCCTCCCCAGATGTGCACCGAGACCCTCCCCAGATGTGCACCGAGACCCTCCCCAGATGTGCACCGAGACCCCCAGATGTGCACCGAGACTCCCAGATGCGCCAGCTTGGGGCCACAGCCCCGCAGCGGGACTCGGCATCGCTCCACACCTCTGGGTGTAACTGCGCTGCTGCGCCTCGGCTGAGCGGCTGCTGCTTTCTACACAGCTCGCGGGGCACAGCTGGGACATTGACAGCACATCTGGGGCACTGGCAGCACGTCTGCGCTCCCTAATGGGCTGTTAGGCCCCCATTCCCCCAGGTGGAAGCTGGCTTTGATGACATTGTGCTCCTGAAAGCATCATAAAGCTCCCAGTTTCTGTGTTCTGTGATCACTAACAGAGAATTAATGTCGTGGTAGAAGATGTTACACATGCAAACATTGTTTGGTAGATGAATATTTAGAGTGATCTTTGACTAATAACAGCTTTGGAGGCAGCAGTTGTTTCAGGAGTTTCAACTAACCATACCAGTACTACAGCCACACTTCTACTGGGATTTTTCGAAATAAATTAGGGAAAATGGGGACCTCAGACCTCTCAGCTCTTCATGCTCATACTGATTTTTATAATCTGTTCCTTTTGAACTATTATTATACTATTTCCTTGGGCTGCACTGTGTTTAAGTATTCAGCCTTGAAATAACTCAGTGATGCACAAATAATGAAGCGGAGGAATGACTGGAGAGATGGCATTTTAGGTGAATCACAGCTCATTCCTCAAATTATTTATAGACTGCTCTCTCTTTATGACACGATGTCAGCTACCTGGCAACAGGCCAGAGTGTTTATGAATCATTTCATAGACTTAGTATGGCTTCTAGATGAGGGCAAAAGAGATTAAGGAAGGCTCACTTTGTATCTTTTCATAAGCAATAAGCCATCTCCATTCCAATGAAAAATCTCTGTGGTCCCAGCTGGTGCATGGTTACCAATAAACCTGCTCATGATCAGAAGGGAAAGTTAATAACTAACACAGCTTTTCTTTGTTGTTAAGTAGAGCTGAGTAGAGGTTTGAATTTTTTAATCAGGCTTTTCTCTCTCATCTCCAGTCTCTTTATGTGACACCTCAGTGCCATTTTGAAATTCATCATTTCAGAGTCAAAATCAGGAGTACTCAGAGTACTATAATGAATCAGGTTGTCCTGGATCAGGATGCTCAGCTGCCTGGGAAGGTACAAGTCTATTAAGTGAGAAAACCAGATGCTGCAAAAACAACAGACTAAAAGCACAATATTTCCCTCTGTCCTTGCTGTTTGGTAGCATGGCATCTATTCCTGAGTCAAAGCAATAATGGTTTACTGCAGTATGCTGTGCAAGCCCAGGCTGAA
The DNA here is from genome assembly GCA_013401135.1 of Cettia cetti. NCBI lineage: Eukaryota > Metazoa > Chordata > Aves > Passeriformes > Sylviidae > Cettia > Cettia cetti. The sequence continues at coordinate 10,725 of VZUI01040366.1, read as the reverse complement.
ATGAGAACACCTGTGCCTGTCAATATAGTTGGATCTGGTGTCATAAAAACACGGCATGTCCTTGTGTGGACATTTGTGATTGCAGGAAATACAGGTCCTTTTCAGTCCCCAGGGGAGATATGTAGGTGCCAGGTGGATGCTGTGCTGTGTGAGCAGCAGCTGCATGGTTCAATGGGTGCTAAAGTGGGAAGAAAGAATTGCATCAATTGGATGTTAAGTTTTATTAGACATAACTTAGTGACAGTGGTAAAATTGACATTTACACATAATCATGGCCTTTTAAAATCACAAAAATCATGAACATATTAATTGTTAACTTCCATTTGTTAGTGTATCTTTCTAGAAACAGGAATTATTTAAAACTATGTAGCTGCACATGTTACATTCACATAAAGCAAACTTCAAATAAAAAAAAAATTAAAAATTATGTTAATAAAGATGAATATTTACAGACAATGAAGTCCACTGATGCTCAAAGAACCATCCAGGGCCCCATGGCCATTCCAGTCATAGTTCCCCATCCTGGAGTTTTATGGGCCTGGTACTGATCCCTGGCACGAGGGAACTTCTCAGAGTTCGCAGCAGCAAGATTTGTGTTTTCTTTTCAAATAGCTGTGAACTGGCCCAGTGGTGAATTCCAGAGAATCCAAAGGATAGAAACCAAGTATAATACCAGAGGCAACATCAGAACCCAGAACTTTTACCTCCTGGCCCTTGTTTTCAGCTGCTTGTTTTTTAAAATTAGAAATACAGTACCAAGCTGAAACTTGTCTCTGCTATCTCCTGCCTACCTAGTTGTGATGGCTGCATGAAGAACTGGATTTTGTTTCCACTTTTTGCTTTCATTGCCACTGCTCTCTAGCTACCTCTGGGGCATAGGCATGTGTCACAGGCTTCCCTGGGCTTTACCTCAGACATTCTGTGAGCAGCATGGTGGCTTTGAATCTCTTCCCCCACTGGGAATGGATACAAAAGGACAAACAGGGAGGATCAAGCACAAAACAAGACTGAACACCCATTTCAAAGCTCCATGGAGGCTTTGTACAGGCAAGACCTTCTCCCTCACATTTTTGCAGGCCAAAGAACTGTCCCACATTAATGCAGCTTCAGTGCTTCCAGGCCCAAGGAAATCTTGGGGACACAGCAGTTTCAATCAACATATCAAGCCAGCACCAGCCCAGTCAGTAACTGTCCTCACATCCCACCATGTGACAGTAGTCTGCCATGAAATGTCTGCAGCCTCTTATTAATTTTCCAAATCTATTATTCCTGTAGGAAGGCAGGATTTTCAGAGGAATCAGGCTGTTTAGAGTGAGGTATGCTGAGCAATGGCTTTCTTTTGGCAATAGGAGCAGTATTTACCTATAGGAATGGTTTGGTCATTGGGCTGACTTGCTTGCTGTGGGTTGGTGTTAGACAGACTCTGTCTTCTAACATGTTATTCAGGAAATACTGCTTCAAATGGTGGTGTCAGGGTAAAAACAAATCACTCTTATTTATTTGTCAAAATGCTTTGGGGATTTTTCTGTTTTCTTTCCAGTGTGCTCCTCTGCTCCAGTGTCCAGCAGCATCATTACCACAAAGAACTTTGCCCAAGCATTTGCCTACACCAGAATTTTAAGTTTTCATGTGCAGTTTGGAAGTGCCCATTGACAGGAGCAGCACCATGGGATTGTCTACCCAAATGAACTCCAGTAAAGTCAGACTCAGAAAAAAATCTCTCCAACAGGAACTCAGCTCCTTCATACAGGCTAAAATTCAGGAGCCCACAGGAAAAGAAGAGAATTCATTCAGGTACATTACTCCCTCACATTCATAATTTATTTGCTGAGACAAAAGGCTGGTAAAGGCTCAAGCATCAGTTTGTTCCTACTGAAACCCTACTTCAGGATTGTACCAAAGATATGATTTTTTGTTCTGGGTCTCTGCAGAAGTTCTCACATGCAGTGATATAAAAATGTGGAAAGGAAAAGTCAGGCAAATGGAAAGCTTTTAAGATTTGTTGGTAGGACAAAAGCACTTACTAGTGCTGCTGTCTCCACAGCATTGAAATTCACATGTAATAGCATTCTGTGGTGTTAGAGAGCCTAGACAGAGGTTTCTCTACATCTGTTTTACAGCTGCTTTGAGAGATGTGGCATCTACAGCTGTGTTGGGTGTAGTCCTCTGGCCACACTGTCTTATTCCCAGTTTGCTGTGCATCCTCCACATCACCCATACCAGGGGTTTCCACACATACTCAGGTTAAGTTCAGCCATTTTCTACACTACCACACACATCAACAAAAACTCCAGTGACAGGAGTATTTTCTTCAATGCTCTCTTATACAGTGGGGCAAGGGGAGAATAATAGAAAAGAAATGCATCGAGAAAAAAAGAGGGTTGTTTGCAGGACAGGATTTTTCTTCTGCTTTCACTGAAAAGCAAAAAAGTGATACAGAAACAGTGGTCCTGTCTGACCATTCATCAATCAATCACAATTTTATGGACTACAGCAAGTGCCCCAAACAAATACTTTTATTTATTCCATAAGCATTGTTTGGTTTGGGTTTTTTTCAGTTTTACTGAGTTTTTGTTGTGGTTTTCTTTTGTAGTGGTTATTGTGTGGGTTTGTGGGTTTTGTGGTTTTTTTTTTAGTTTGGGGCTTTTTAATCCAGTGAAATAATGCCTACAATAAATGCTTTCAAATTGCCTATTCTGGAAGTCTGCCATAGTTACTTTAAAGTAACTACCCAGAAATACAGTTTGTTTATTTAGAAGTCCTTTGGGAAATCATTACTGCTCCTGATGGAGTGTCTCAAATATTGCAATTCTAAGTCACAACAGGCCATTAGGAAACATTTTTATCCTCTAAAAATAGAGCAATATCCAGTTTTCTATAGGAAAATAAGCCACTGGAAGAAAATCCTCAATTTTGGTTATTTTTACTTAAGTCCTTCATCAATGTCAGTGGCCCCATTCTGAAAGCAAGAATAACCAAATCAATCTATTTTGATACTTAGGCATCAAACTGCTGTAGAACAGAAGACAAAGATAACAGTACAGATGAGCTTCCTTCATGTCCATTGACTTCCTATCATTAAATCATTCATATCATTTAGTAGTACTACTAAAAGCCAAGTCTTGTGCAGTGCTAGAGCACCTTCTCTCAGAGTTTTAAAGCACTCTCAGAGTAGTGCTGGTCTTACCCTCAGCCCATCACAGTCTGGCAGACAAAGAGAGGCAGGAGATGGCAATGAAGGCTGTGGTTTCCAAAGACCCAATCCAACCACTAAGTGAAACTGCCTCCCCAAATGTAAACTCCCTTTATTGACAGACAAAATACGTTTTAAATATATTAGTAAACACATTAGTCTCTTAAACACACCTTAGGAAGATCCCCTGCATTTGCCAAATCACTTGTAACTAAGTAGCCTCCAGGCACTGGAAGTAAATCCTGGTTTTATTCTGAGGCATCATCAAAGAATGTGACAGCACCACGGAACTGCAGGTAAGTCAGCCTTGTGCAGCACCTAAGGCAACCATGGGTAATTGTTAAATCCAAGGCAATCTGTGTAGTCAAGAGAGACATAAATCGCTTAGAAACTGCTGATCCTCAGCCTCCAACCTATGCCTCCTTTGTTATCTGTGGATATCTGAGAGAGAGGTGTATTCCCAATGTGGTTTCCAGTTTGCTGCATGTGAAAGAGATCATTAAAGGTGAAAGCCCTCCAGCCTGGAAACTACCAGTAACAAGGAAGAGCTGATGACAAAAACCCAGGAAACAAGTAAAAGCAGGTATCTCAACACAGGCACAAGAGAAAGGAATCCAGTTTGAACATCTGGGGCAGAAAATTGTCCAAGTGCAATCTGGAGTCACATCTATGAAAATCTGTGAGGGAATGAGGAGTGGGTTAGTGAGAGAGTAGCATTTAAAGACGTTTAAAAGGGGTCCTTTTTTCTGCCTGAACCTGTCTCATGCACAAGGTAAAGTGTGACTCCTACATCCCCTCTGGCCGAGCCCTGATGCAGGTGCATCATTCAGCCTGCTTGGGCAGCCAGGTGAATCTCCATCCCCCGTCGTCGTCCCTGCGCACAAAGGCCTGTCCTTGGTGGAAGCTGTGTGTCCTCACGTTGCGGTGGGGACTCAGGGACGTTGTGAAGGCCACCTCTGTTTTGTTGGGTGACAAACCATCAGTCAAATAAGGTAACCCATAGGCTGGGAGGGAGGAAACACTTGGCACGGGTGAGGAGGCACACGGTGCTGAAGAAAATGGAGGAAGGAAGGGAGAATCCTGGCTGCATGGATGGGTGCTGCTGCTGGCTGGAGGCACATGGCTGCAGCTAAACACTGCTGCTGCCCCTTCCCTGTGCTCATAGTCTACTGCTCCCCCAGGGCTCAGGCAGTACGTGTCTTTTCTGAGGTCTGGGGACAGGGCACTGTAGTTAGCTGAAGCTTCATCAATGGTGTTCACATCTTTTAATCCTAAGGTCTGCAAGACCCAGCTGTCCACAGAAGGGCTGGCTTGCTCTTCACAGGCAGTGAATTCATTGAAGAGGTTCCTTCTAGCTTTGGAAGCATGAGGAGTTTCTTGAGGAACAAAGCAGTGGTCCTCTTTTAATCTCCTCTTGGTACTTTTAAGGAGAGCACAGTTTTTTTGCCCATGACCAGACAGTAGTTTCTATTCAAAAACAGAACAAAAAGGCGGAGACAGAAAATTAAAATTTGAATTTCTAGATACCTGAAAGCAACAAGTGGCTGATCTCAGATGCACAAGATGGTTACGACTTGGTTACTACTGTTCTTACAGAGCCACTTTTTTTCACCTTCTGCTTAAACATACGGGTATGACTATTTTGTATCTTTACAGTGTCTGCAACCACCCTGTCCCTGAAAGCGAAGAGTGTGACCATGTCAAAAGGACCTGTGCTTTGATGGCATTCCCAGCCCTGAGCTCTGTGCCAGCAGCACTTGGCAGGTGAGCAGGGCACAGGGGGAAAAGTGGGAGGATGCAAAGGTAACTCATGCTGGGACAGGGGTGATCCCGACCAGGCAGTGCTCAAAGCAGTGGCCTGAGTGGCCCTGCATTCATCAATTCACCTCAGCTGTCATTATCCCAAGACAAGGTCCCTTCAGGCATCCTGAGATGGTCACAGGAAAGTCCCCACCATGTCATGAATTCACTGCTCAGACACCTCCCATGACAATTCCACACTGACCCTGTCTCCCTGCTGTGCCCAGTGAAGGAGACCTTTTCTACTGCCAGGAGCCAGGTCTGACCATGGCAGGGAGGACATGTCACACTGTCAACTCATCAGCAGGATGGAAAAGGAAAGTCTCCTATGTCCCACAGTCTTTTTTACCTCATGCCCAATCCACAGTGTTGAGCAAATAATCAATAGTTCTGTTTCATGGGCAAGGCTGGAATAGCAGAAAAATGTCTTTAACCTGACAAGAAATTATTTTCTTTATTTTTGTTTAGATGAGAGACAAAGAATCCAAATGTTAAAAAAACAACCCTTCACACTTAGTTTAACAGAATGTCTCACCCAACCTGAAGTATTTAATTTTGTATTTCCCCATTAAAAAAAACCCACACACAACTTTTTAATTAATAAACTGGAAAAAAATCCTTATCAAAGGGACAATTGACAAAACAGAGACTTTCAAAAATATATATATTCGAATTTGAACTTTTTACTGAAAAAAAAGCATTAGAGAGAATAATTTTACCTTGACTATATAATCTTAACTTACTTATACCTAACTAATAAATTAATTATTCCAGGTGCTATATTGTCTCCACAATCAGAACCTGACTATTATTTCTTACTATAATTCCTGGAGGAAACTGTCACCTTTGTGCATTTAAATGAGTGTGGGTACCACTGCAGGTTGTCTACACACTGAGATTTTCCATATATTTTACTGGCCTGTACCTAATCAACCTGTTCCTTCTGCACACATCTGTATGACAGGTTTGAACACAATACCTTGGCTTTTTCTTCTAAACACTTAATCAGGGCAGAATTCAGGTATTGTCGGAGGTTATTATTTTCTTCATGTAACCTAGCAAGTTCCTCTTCCTTCTGGAGCAAAGTATCTTGAAGCTGTGGAACAGAGATACTGATGAATAGGTGTTGACTCTGTAACTTAATAGCAATTGCCCTCTGGTACAAGCTGCTTGGATTTGATGATCTGGGTGTTGCTTTGTGAGCTCAACCCACCCCCTCCAGCCTCTTGTCTCTATAAATCTAAGTGGCATGACTGTTCAGTTTTCACTTTTGACTTCCTTTAATCTTTAAGGGAGTGCTTGAGAAGATTACTCTGAAAAAACCTGCAACCACAGAATAATGACACAAAAGAATTACAGGTAGCCCTGTGAGCAGCCAGAAATGGTCACGGGCATGACAGCAGCTTCAGGATCTCCTCTTGAGCTGTAGTAAACATCCCTTTGCACCCTTCCTTCCATTTATAGCTGGCTGGTGCAAAAAAGGAGGAGGAGTTGCAAACTAACAATTTATGGGGGTAGAGTGCAGAAAGAAGATGCAGTTGCCATTCTTTATGATACAGCAGCACTCAGTGATCTTTTCAATTGTGGACCCTCCTGTGCCAGCCCTGGTAAATATACAGAGTTGAGATAATCCCTGGTCTCAAAAGCTGATCAGGAATGGCAGACACCTAACACTTTTCCATGGGAAATCTAAGTGTTTACAGATAGATTTTTGTGTCCTGATCATAGCTCTGGAGACTTCTTTAGGAGGACAAAGAATCTTCTGCCAAGGACCTCAGGCAACTGCTGAGCACAGGCTCAGTCAAGAACAGACTTAAATGATTGAGGCAGAACCAAAGAAAGAAGTACACTGACATCTGGAACTATGGCTTGATTCCAGGGGCCTTTAAGTTAATATTGAATTTTCATTGACTTCACTGTGTCAAAACATTATTCCAAGTACTGGATCAGAATCATCAATCTGGAGTTCCATCATCTAAGATCTAAGACACTTCAGAATTTCTCCTGTCTCTTGTTGGGATTTACAACCAAAAAAAAAAAAAAAAAAAAAAAAAAAAAAAGG
>VZUI01040365.1:0-16170 GCA_013401135.1 Cettia cetti | reverse complement strand
CCAGCCATGGACACACTGAGCCAGCCATGGACACACTGAGCCAGCCATGGACACACTGAGCCAGCCATGGACACACTGAGCCAGCCATGGACACACTGAGCCAGCCATGGACACACTGAGCCAGCCATGGACACACTGAGCCAGCCATGGACACACTGAGCCAGCCATGGACACACTGAGCCAGCCATGGACACACTTCCACCCTCTGAACCAGCAGCCACCACGGGACAGTCCTGCTGCCTGCTCAGCACCTTCTTCCACCCATAGCTTTGGCACCGTGCAGGGAGCTGACAGCACATAACCCAACCCAAAAAAAGCTGTTTCTTTTCCATTGGGCTTTTGTCCATCCCATGAACCAGCCTGCCCCGTGTGTCCATCCCGTGAACCAACCTGCCCTGCAGCAGGACTTCCTTTTGATGTTGGCAGCTGTTAATTTGGCTCAAGCCTCATCCTGCAGCAGCTCCTGCAGCAAGCTGGCAGCACTCAGCCCTCCCAAGACAAGAGGCAGCCCGTGCTGAGCCCCAGCACCTCAGGGCCATCCCTTCTGCAGGGACAGAGACATCCTGCCTTGGATGTCCCTAAGTGCCCATCCCAGTCCTGCAACAGCTCTCCACCCAGCTGGGACTGCCTGGGATCCCTGAGCTGCTGCTGGCCTTGCATCTCCACACTGCCTCATCCACAAAAATAAATGGTTGCTTTGACTTGTTGTGTTGTTTGAGGGAATATGCATATCCTACGTGTGTGGACTTGTGTAAGCAATATATTAAGTATTTTAGTTCATCCATTGAATAACATGATATAAAATAGCTTTGTTCTATCAAAAAAGTAAAAGTTACCCAATGCCTCTGTTTGTTTGGGTTTTTCAGTGAGTTAAATGGACTGTAAATAACACGGTGGGTGTTTTTGTTTATTTTTGAAGGAAATACGAGAGCCATTCCTTCAGAGCAGGTAACCCATCTCTGATTTATTATTTTATTTCTGCTTATTATTATTTACTCTATTTTGAAGCTTCCTGCAACTCCCCAAGCCTGTCCCTGCAAGCTGTCTGCCTGCAGGGCTCTTGCTGGAATTGGTGGAAATGCTCCCCTACGGTTCTGCTAGAGAAGGGCTTCACCTGCTGCTCTGTATCGAGCACAGCACATAAAAGCCTCTCCTTTCATCACATGAGCTAACCAGCGCTTGGATTGGCACTTCCAAGAGGAGGATTGCAGGGAAAAGGAGTGAACGCTGCCCTCTGGTTCCACTGTAACTCTGAGTTAACTGATTTAACTGCGAGGTGCTGCCAGCAGAGGTGGTCCATCCCTTCCCACCTCCTACCCTGCAGGAAATTCACTGCCGTGGTGGGGAGAGGAGGAGAAAACTTCCATGTGGGCAGGGAAACCCTCCCCTGCCCCATCTGCCACGGGGACATTCCCTCCTGGCCTGGTTTTGGTTGGGAGTCACTGGGGGTGCAGACAGAGCACAGGGCGAGCCTCCCTCCAGAGCTGATGAGTCAGCAGCAGGCAGCACAAACTCGGCTCTGCTGTAAAGGAAAAAAACTAAAATAAAACGTAACAAATTGTAAAATAAATCCCGTGGCAGCAAGGATGAAGGCACGAGAGTGCCTGTGTTGTAGCCTCTTTCCAATTGTAATTGCTGTTTAAACTTTTATTTTTGAGGCTGAACTATTCAGTGTTTGGCCTCAGTGCAAACAGATCATTAAAAAAAAAAAAAAAAGAAAGGAAACACTTCAACCACCCAGCAGAGCAGGATGGCACTTATTTATTTCTTTCATTACAAAACCAGCTTGTGCCAAGTAAAATTGTGCTCTAAGAGCTGTTCTACCAGTCCTGAAGCACTGAGGAAGAACACACGGCAGCCCCACCTCTGCAGCTTCCTGCGGGCCCCTGTGCATTTGCCCTGGGTGGAGGAAGGGCACAGGCTGGGGACCAGGGTTCACCACGTCAGGGTGGCACCAAAGGGAAATCCTCATCTCACAGCACCTCTGCTTTGGCCTTTGGGTGGTTTTGGTGGCCTTTGGGTGATTTTGGGTGATTTTGGTGGCCTCAGGACACAGGATGAGGTAAAGCACAGCAGCTGTGGTGGTCTGGAGACTCTGGTGGGATCCCTGGGTTTGCAGCTGGGTTAGCCAGCAGTTAGCTGTTCCTCCCCCAGCTCAGTGGAAGATCTCCTTGCCTTCACATAAACAATTGAATTAATAAACTGAGAAGTTAATTTAAAATCTCAGGACCATAGCAATGAAATCCACAAGCCCAAAGATTTAGCCTGTAAGAGGAGAGCGATGCACAAAAGAAAGCTTTGCCATCACATCCTTAAGGACTTACCCAAGGGAGTGCTTAAAGCATTCTTTGGTTCCAAAAAGTTACTGCAACTGAGTGGTCACCATTGCTAAAATCTGGTGGGTCAAAGTGTGACCTCTGTGAGCTGGGAGTGTTCTGATTTCAGCACTGATCACAGAGCTGCCTGCCCACAGGGAAATGGGGCACTGCCATCTGAGCTGCCCTGGGCAGGGAGGCAGCAGCTGTGGGCTGCAGAGGAAGGTGGCTGGAGGGGAGCCTGTAGTGCACACCAAGGTTTTTGGAAACCAACAGCCATCCATGTAAGGCTGACTTTATGCTTCTGAGTAAACATTTCCATCAACATTTTGTCCTTACTTTTGGGAATTCAGATTTCTTGCAGCAGCTGGGTGCCAGCACAGGGACCAGCACTCAGCAGATGAGAGCACATTCACAGAATTCACAGAATTCACAGAATTCACAGAATTCACAGAATTCACAGAAGGACCAGGTTGGAAGAGACCTTCAAGATCATTGAGTCCAACCCAGCCCTAACACCTCAATTAAACCATGGCACTGAGTGCCACATCCAGTCTTGTTTTAAACACATCCAGGGATGGTGACTCCACCCCCTCCCTGGGCAGACCATTCTATATCACTCTCTCTGTGAAAAACTTTTTCCTAATATCCATCCTAAATTCCCCTTGGCACAGTTTGAGGCTGTGTCCTCTCCTTCTGTCAGTTGCTGCCAGGAGAATGAGACCAACCCTCACTTGACCACAGCCACCTTTCAGGAAGTTTAGAGAGTGATAAGGTCGCTCCTGAGTCTCCTTTTCTCCAGGCTGAACACCCCCAGCTCCCTCACAGATCTTCCAGCTGGACTGACATGTGGCTTCAGTTCAACCCATCCCAAACCCAACCCAAACCCACCCTCTTCTCCTGGACACCACCACCAGCCTGATGCACGATGGAAAACCCATTTTTGAGGTCCCACTTTCACCCCCTCTTCTTCCCTAGGCTGGCACCCCCCTGACACCACTTCCCACACGTTGCCTCAGCAGGAGCTCACACAATACTGGGCTTGGTGCCACCCAAGGGGAGCACACCCAAAACCCGGCCCTTCTTGCACAGGCAATTCTGCAGGAAGATCCCTGCAGCTGTGAGCTGGAGGGTTTGCTTTGCCCTCCTTTGCCAGTTCTCTGGGGAAAGGCTGGAGCCAGAGGTGACCTATTCCCAGAGAAAATGGCCACTGAGGCCTCAGCAGGGATGGATCTGACGTGGGCCTGCCTCCTGTAGGTGCATCACAGCCCCTGGACTCCTCACTCCCTGCTGCTCTCAGCTATGAGGAAGCTTCTCCTCCCTGAAACTGCAGAGATCGTGCAACAAACTGTTCCCAGTGACCTGCCAGAGCAGCTGGCTGTCACACAGCCAAGCACTGCTCAAGCTGTTGAACAAGATTTGTTTTCTGGAGGGAAGCTTTGGAAGTGGCACCGAGACAAGGCCGTGCTGCCATGGGGGTCACCTGTGCCCTGCCTTCAGCCTCATGGCATGAGGGTGATGGTGGGCAAAGGCTGCTGAGGTGTTCTCAGCTGGCAGTAGGACAAATGCAGTCCGTGTGGCTTTGCCAGACTTGTTTTGGGCTGGCCAGAGGATCAGAGGATCCCACCACTGAGCACCAAGGTGGGGATGAGGACAGATGGTGCAGGAATGAGGAGAAGCTGCAGCTTTCCTCGCCCTGTGCATGGCTTGCCTGGGTATGGCAACAGGGCTGGAGCAAATGAGAAGCGAGCATCCCACCCACAATATTTGGATATTTGGAGTGGCCAGGATTTGGTGCTCATGTTCCATCCTGGAGGTGAGATTAGGGTGGCTTGGAGGGCTGTGCTGCTTGAGACCAGCCCAGCCTTGCTGCTCTGATGTTACTCTGTCTGCTCTGTGTTATTCTGGGATTTGATAATCTTGAGCAACTGTGTGGGTTAGCTCAGAGTTTCCATGCAGCAGCAGCCAGACTTGGATCAGTGAAATCAAGGCTCCAACACCTTGGTCACCTACCTTGGTACAGACAAGACCCTTTGGAAAATGTTCATCTCAACAGCTCTCTTGCTCCTGGACCAGGGCCTGACCTTCTTCTACCAGGGAATTTAAGGAGCCAATGGCTCCTTATGGCTACCAGGTGATAATTTTGCTATATAATCACTCAGCTGAATACCCATCAGCCAGAATAGTTGAGTTTTTTTATTTTATTTTGCTATTCAGGGGAAGCAAGGCAGTGAAAAGGAGCGGCGCCTATGGACCCCAGCAACAGGCGTGTCCTTCCACCTAGTCATTCCTGCAGCCTGGAACCAGGCAGCCTTCATCTGAATAAAACAGGAGTTTAAAATAATTTCCTGGGGCTCCTTCATTTCTCCTCCTCTCTCCCACTCTTGTCCTTTCCCACCTTCATCATGCCCTTGAGAATAATCCCAGGAGGAAAAGCGGAGCCTCCCGGGAGCAACCCAGCAGCGCGGGGAAGAGGCTTCTCTGCATTTCCCACTCCAGGAGAGCAGCAGGATCCTCTGTTCTGCCTCAGACCTGTGGAGACAGAGCAAACCACTGCCTCCATCCTGCTATCCCTGCAGGTCCCAGATGACTTAGTGGCTTTTCAATTGCAGGGTGTGGCTGCCCAGAGCGCTCCTCCCTTCGCCTGCCCGAGCGGGACCACATCATTACCATGAAAAGCCCCACGATCTGAACTCTTCAGGGCACAAGTAGATGCTCTCCTGTCAGGATATTCATGTTTTCCTTCTCTGGAGGACTAGCAGCTCATTAGCATAGGGAGCAGCACTGCAGTGCTGGCTGCCACTGTTCCTGGAGAGCCCTCTTCCTGCACAATGAGAATCAAATGATGATGGCATCTTTTATTGCCAGGGTGCTACAGCAGAGGAGAGGCAGATATCAGAGGAGGATTCCAGTCACTGCCACTCTTCAGCCCTTGATTAACATGAAATACCTCTACAAGCTTCATGCCACATCACAGGCTTCCCACACGACACCACCAGGTCTGCTTCAGTGTGACCACAGAGGTTTGCTAATAGGATTTTTTTAAAAGAGTGCTTTTTGAAAAAGCAAGTAGGTAGGTCTGCAGGGCTGGATTCTTGTTCACATCTTCCCCAGACAGAGGCACAAATCACAAACCCAGGTCAGACACCCACCTGATGCTCTCCAGACCCTGCACCTCGAGCAGCAGGGACCTGCCCAAACAGCCTTGAATTGTTACATGGTCAAACATGGTGTGGAGTGTTTCTCCAGCCTGAATTCATGTGCCCACTTAATTCTCTTGATCCCCAGAGCAACCACCAGCAGAAACCCCTCTGCATAAGGCCCTGACACAGCTCAGGGTACAAAAGAGCCATCCCTTCCCTACTTTTATCCAATGATGCTCCTCAAGGCTTAACTGGAAGAAAAAAAATCATATTTTTTGGAGCCTCCAGCAAGTGTCATCCAGAGAGCAAGGAGCAGAAAGCCTGAAGCCACCCAAAGCCCGAGGCACAAACACAGAGCCCCACCAGGAGGGCTGCTGCCAAGGAAGGTGCTTCAGGACCTCCTGGAAGAGAGAGCAGAAGCCTCAGTGGTGAAGCTGTGCTTCATGTTTCCACACTGGAATAACCTGCTGAGGTCTGGGGTGCAAGCACCCGTTTGGGTGGGACATCAGGGACACTTTGGTATCACCTCCAAAGTACCTCTGAGGATTTTCAAGGGGCTGTGTTTCATCAGGGCCACCTCTCAGCATCTCCCTGCAAGGGAAGAGCCAAGCCCAGGGCTGGAAGCTCAGTGTCCCTTTTGGAGCCGTTCCACTTTTCCTGCTCCCTCTGTGCTGAGGGAGGGAAGTCCTGGAGGGAATTGTTGTTTTGGAGGGAGATCCCTATCTCTGTGGTGGAGTGCACAAGCCATGAGATGGAGCTGCTGCTCTGGTAAAAGTTCCTTGTGAAGCTCCAAGAGTTAGGAGATTATTTTTTTTCGTCTTTACTGAAGTCAAGGAGTCAGGGAGTCATTCTCATGAGTGGTGTCCACCCTCCCAGGGCTCCCAGAGCCTGACACAGCCCTGACAGCCTCCTCCTTGGGCCGAGCCCACCCCTCTTCCCACGCCAGCCAGAGCGTTTTGCCCTCTGAGACAGGACAAACACACGTTTCCCTTTGTTTCCAGCTCCACACCTAGTTTTTTTCTTTGCATCATGAAGGGCTGGCTACTCATCTGTAATTCAAAAGAAAGCAATGACTCACTAGACTGCATCGCTTTCCAAGGCAAAGCATTTCATGCATTTCGCAGGCACGCTAGCCCGGGTTGTGAAATCGCCTCTGCTGGTGGCACACATTCTCCCCATCACCGCGTCCTCTGCAAAACCGGAGGGCTCAGCCTTCCACCCTGCACAGGCACGGGGTGCAGGGCGGGGATTTGTGCTTAAATCGCTCATTTGCGCCGTGTGAGGAGTGCGAGATGCCATCCCCCGCTTCAAAACCCGGCTGGCATTAACCCTGCCTAATTAAAAGGCAACAAACCCCTAAAGTTTCACTTTTGTCAATAAGCTTCCAAGCACCAGGTGAGGCAGCCTCAGCTGCCAGCCCCTCACATCCCAGGGGATCCCTGGAGCTGCAGCCCCTGGTTCTCCCGGGAACAGCAGAGGCAGGGGGGTGTGAAGGGGCTTAAAACCAGATGTGAAATGCCTGACCTTGAATGATAAGCCAGGTCTTATCATTCTGGGTTATTCTGGGGCTCCATCCTTCCTTCCCAGGCCGAAGTGGGACGGTGCCTGCCGCTGTCTCCTCTCCCCGGGTCGGGGTGGTGTTTGATGGCTGTGCTTCCATCCCCCGGTGCCTCTCCCTGCCTGATCCTGCCTGTCTTTCCCCCACAGGAGCCCGGAGACAGCGGGGCCCTCCAAATTGTGCACTTCGGGCTGGTGTGACCGAGCTGCCAAAGCAGAGCAGAGGAAACCTCACCGCGGTGGGGAATTTCATGGGAAGTCCTTCAGCGAGCCTCCAGCCAGCCCCGGGTCTGACCACTGCCAGATGAACAGCAGGCTTAGAAAACACCCTGTCCTCAGAGCTCCAAATGATTTCTGAGTTCATATTGACATGTCCATGCATGAAGTGTCCTGTGTTTGCTTGTGGAGGGCAACTTGGTGATGTTTTCATCAAAGATGTCAAAAAATTGTAATTGCTGATCCCTGTTTACTGTACAAACTCAATGCTGAAAAATTTGGTGGGGTTTCTTGGATGAATCTGTAAGCTTTTCAGGAGGAAGTCTGTAATTCTCTATGCATTATATGTTTTTACAATCTTCACTTGGAAGGAGATTTGAATTTCCACTTAAGGCTCTGAAAACCGTCCTATTGAGATACCAGCAGATAAGATCTTCACTCAGGATACCTCTGTGAAAGAGCAGCCTTTCACAGTCAGCAGCATTTTTTCAAAGAATGCTCTCAATTTTCATATCTAGCTATATCATCTTAGTTGAATAACCATTATTTTGCCTTAAAAAAAAAAAAGAAAAAAAAAAAAAAGAAAAAATATGGGGAGCCTCTTAAGCATCATTCCATTGGAGTCCAGATTTTAATCTGCCTCCTCTAACCACGAAGGGAGAATGCACCGAGGAGGGAACCTGTGCCAGCCCTCTCTATTTTGTTCTGGCAATGAAGAGGGCTGAGCAGCACCGTGGGTCTTTTCTCTCACCACCTGATGGAGCACGGAGTGTGCAGACGTGGATATTTTGTGCTCTGCCACAGGCACGTGTGGGGGTTCATCTGGAGCTTTTTGGGGAGCACTGAGTGGTTGAAACATGAGCCCAGTGAGTTTCTTGAAGTTGGTTTTATGCAGTGAACAAATGTGTAGATGGACTGAAAATAAAAGTACAACGTAAAAAACCCCCCAGAAATTAGAAGTATTTCATTAACAAAAATTCTGCTTTTTACCCAAATAAAATATTTTCAGTTCGTTTCCCCCTACGAGTCAAAATTCTGCTGCCTGGTGGGTGATTTTGGTTGCAGCACTTCAGCACTTCGCCCCAATCTAGACCTTTCCACGAAGGAGACACTTTGGTTTGGGGTTCAAAGGGAGCCAAGGGGTTGCAGCCCGTGGGGTTTTGAGCACTCAACAGGGAAAAACAAATAAAGAGAGCTTTGAAACAGAGCAGCTGCTGCCTCGCCTCCCCACACGGAGGGAGAGGAGCTTGCCTTTAGCGACTGAAATTGAATTTCTGGGAAGCACAGGGCACGGTGCTGGACGGTGGTGACGGGGGCTGGTCCTGCCTCAGAGGCTGCCACACATCCCTTGCCATGCAGCTATCCTGCTGAATTGCAGCCATATTCCTGTCAGTACAAGTGATGGTCTATATGAGGGATTAATCTGACACCAGACAGTGATTCTTAATCCTTCAGTATATCATAATCTATTTACTTTGCATGCTAAGAGGATTTCGGCTTAAAAATATACAGGAAGTGATACTAGAAATGTACATAAGGTCCAGAGTGCTGTTTCCTAAAATCGTAGTTTTTCATAGGGAAATATCCTCACGTGGTTTTCTTGGAAAAGTCCTGTCTGTCCAAGAAAAAAAAGGAAGAAAGAAAAAAAAAAGTGTTGAATAGGGATTTAACTGGAAATAGGCAGATATTTCCCTTTAGGCTTCAGCCCTGGGACCATTTTCACCTTCCTCCTTCCCCACAGCATTTTGTGCTTGGCAGCGAGACATGAAGGCAGAGCTCTCCAGTACAGCAGCCTCCTCAGCTGGGAGGTTCACCTGCAGACTTTCCACCGACAAAATCAAAACAGGTTTGGAACCAACGTGGGATTTTATGTGCATTAATTGCTGCTCAGAGTGCACGACTGGCTAGCACGGAGGTCAGCGCAGGGAAAACCACAAACCAGCGGTTCCTTGTTCAGCTGTAATCACCTGTTTTCTCTGCTCCCTGCCAGCAAGGCTGCCTACAAAATAACTGTAATAAATGGTGTTAGTGGGCACAACTTCTGCAACTTCCAACAGAACTTTTCGTTGTGATTCTTGAAGAATTTGAGTCGTGCCCGGCAGTAACAGTTTGAGCTCCCAAAAGAGGAGCTGGTGACCCCAGGCAGCAGCAGCCCTGTCCAGCCTCTGCCCACCTCGGCATGTCCCCCTGAGGGTGTTCCCCTCCCCGCCTGCCCCAGCGTTCCACAGCAAAGCAGGGACACGGAGCAATTCACCAACAGCACACGGGTCACGGATTTTTCCAGCTGCGTGAAAACTCAGGGCAGCCCAAGCTGGGGAATGTTCTCCCCTCTCACCCCAGTTCCTGGCAGGAAAGCCCCGGGTGCCTTTGGAGCAGAGGCAGCTGCAGGAGGCAGGAGCAGCCCCCGGCGCCGTGGCCGCATCCCCCGGGGCCCGGCAGCTCCGTGCTGCGGCAGCAAGTGCCATTTCAATAAAAAAAACCAAAATTAAAACCCCTAAATACTAATGTTAGCCATGCACCCGGCAGCCTCCTTGCTGGAGAGGTGAGGCACGAGCCAAGCAGGCAGCTCTCTCAGAACCGGGATGCCCTAAAAAGCTTGGCAACGCTGCTGGCGCCTGCCCCTGGAGCCGGGCACCGGGCACCGCGCCACCTTACCTGCCGTGACTCATGCCCGCGGTGCCAGTGCCCGCCCCAGCCTTCAGGAAGCCCGCACGGGGGAAGTTTGCAAAATAGGGAGGGGGCTGTGGCCCCCCCAGACCCAGGCACAGCCCTCCCCAGCCCCTGCTCGCCCACCAACAGGAGGAGGTCAAGTCTTGCCCACCCTGCTGGGGCTGAATGGGAAAAAAAAAACCTGAAATAAATGGAGCCAAGCACTGAGGGCACAGCCATGGTTTGGTGTGAGCTGCACCGGGTCTCCCCTGTGTCCCCAGAGCCAGCTGTGCTCAGCAGCTTCAGCAGCACGCTCCGGGGCTGAGTGGGGCAGGAAAATGCCCAAACTGCAGCGTGGGAGAGGCTGGGTAAACCTCTGGTCACACCTGGTGTTTCTGGTGCCTAAATCGGGGGGAAAGGTGGGGGAACACGAGCAGCCCTTGGAGTCCAACACCCCAAAGCAGAGCCCTGGCCCAGCCCCACGGGGGGGCACTGGATGAAGAGGTTTGGGATCACAACCCCAAAACCAAAATTCAGGCTCTCCTCTCGGCTCTGTCTCTCAGCACCGAGTTACTGAGTTACAGTGGAACACAGTTTAAAGGGATGATGAAGTGTGCATTATTTTTTGTTTAAAGACAAAAGGAGTGTGTCGGGGGGATTGTGAGTTTTACACCTGCTGGATCTTCTCTCTCACTAAATCTGGGAGGGCAACTCTAGTTCATTTTGTGCCCAGCACCGATTTTTTTGTTTTATTTTTTTTTCCCCCAGCCCCAGGAGGGTTGTGAAAACATTTCCCTTTAAAGGAAGGGTTGGGGATGCTTTGACTGATGCACCTGGACCCGGCACACGTGGCCCTCACTCAAACGGCCTGTACACTGTACAGCCACACTTTGGTGATTGCAGAAGAGAACAATTATTTTTATAGCGCACGTATAGATAATTTCTTTTAAAAAAATACTTACATATCTTTTATCTATACAGATGCACAGAAGGAGACAACAAGGAAAAGAACCGCTCCGAGAGAAATCCCCTAACATTGACTCAGCCACTCGTCCCCTCCCACAGCTCCCTGCTGCAGGGAAGGCTGCGGGAGGCCACCCCGCCCCGGGGCTCTGCCGTGGCCACGACCCTGGCAGGCGGCTCCCGGGGCTGATCCCGCTGTTTTCCCACCGCAGCCCGCGCTGCCAGCCCGGGGTGCTGGAGAGTTGAGGCGGGGGCAGGTGGGGCGGGAGGGGGGAGTGAAACCCTCCCCAGAGCGGAGCCTTGGCTCCCCTCACCCCCCCGGTGCCTGGGGACACCGCGGGTGGGGACAGCCGGCACAGCCCCAGGAGCGCTGCAGGGCCGCAGGGAGCAGGGCGGGAATTTGGGGATGCTCCCCGAGCATCCGTCCGTGGCCCAAGCAGGGGAGCCGCGGGTCCTGTGCAAGCAGGAACTGCCCCAGCACCGACGGGCAGCTTCCCACAGCCGGAGGGAAGGCCTGGAGGGCAGGACAAGAAGGGGGGGGGGGATTGGCAGGAGGAAAAAATTCATCTCCCTGTCCCCCTCGGCTGGAGCGCAGCCGGCAGCGGCTGAGGGTGGCACGGGCGGGAGCCGGGGCTGGAAGCGCCGGTGCCGAACCCGCCCAGAGGGACAGAGGGACAGCGGGACAGCGGGACAGACGGACAGAGGGCCGGCCGCATGTCCGAGCGGCCCTCGCCCCCCGGCCCGCCCGTGGATCCCCAGTTTGGGGGCCGCGCCGCCGATCCTGGGGGGAAAAATCGCAGTTTCGGGCAAATCCGCGAGCGCCATCGGCACCACGGGGCAGCAATAAATCCGTAACCAATTAAGCGCCAATTAACGTAAGAGTGGGTCCCCAGCCCGCACCTGCAGAGGTGGCGGTGGGTCCCCCCTGCAGAGCACTCGCAAACTCATCACACACGCCCCCATCCTCACGGAACCCCTCCCAAGAAATATTTCCCTGCTCCTCGCTCGCCCCAGGGAAGTTTCGAGAGGAAGAGCAGGCGGGAGGGAGGAAGGAGGACACGACACCGCTCCATTTATTAGTTTAGATTTTATTGGGGTGGGCGGGAAGGAAGGAGGGGGGGTTGCCTTACAGGTTGAAGGGGTTACGGCATCAAAAGTCACACGTACACTGTCCCTGTCCCCGCTGCGGGGCAGAGCCGCCGGGAAGCGCCAGCCCGGGCGGGGGGAGCAGGAACGCGGGGCTGCAGCCCCGACCGACACAAGGGGCTCGAAACAACCGAAACGAAAACCAAACCAAAAAACACACTCCGAAAAGCCGTGCGCTCCCCCCTCCCCAGCCCCAGACCAGAGCCGCTTATCCCTGCAACCCTCCCCCAAAAAAATAAACCAAAACTTTTCTTTTTGTTCTGCAGCGCTTTTTTTTTATATCATCTCTCTCTCTCTCCTTTTATTTTTTTTTTTTTCAAAAGTTTTGGGTTTTTTTGGTCTGCAGGTCGCGGGTCAGCTGGGCAGCCTTTCCCTCCCCCTTTGCCTCCCTTCTGGGCACCTCCCCTGGCTGCTGCCTCCCCCCTCACCCTCAGCCCCAGGACGGCACAGCCACGCCTGTGCAGAGCCCTGGAGGATGGACGGAGGACGAGACCAGGAAATATTCGTTTTTGTAGGGAAGAAAACTGAAATTAAAAAAAAAAAAAAAGGTGTTTTGTTTGTTGGTTTTTTGATTTCTTTTTTTTTTTTTAACGTTCTGTTCCATGTTAGACTCTAGATAAACGCCAACCCAACAGCATCAACTAAAAATAATGGTGGTCACTGGAACGGACCGAGTATTTACATCATTCCCGCCGCTGCCCGCGGCAAGAGGCTGCACAGGACCGGGGCTTCCACACCCGCAGGGGCTGAGGGTCCCCGCACAAAGCCGGGGGGCACTGGCAGGGCAGGAGCCAGCCTGCACCTCTGCCCGGGGAGGGGCAGCAGGGGACACGCTAGGCTTTTTAATTTTCATTTTTTTGTTTTTGTTTTTTTTTGTTTGTTTGTTTGTTTTTTGTTTGCTTGTTTGGTTTTTAAACTCCTCTTCTGTCGCGTTTAAAAAAATAATAATTATAATAAACCTGGTGGAGCGGTGCAGGAAGCAAATAAATATCAGTCAGTAGAGATGGGGGCGGCAGGACCTCCCCAGGGCATCGCCACTGCTAACGAGGAGGAGGAGGAGGAGGAGGAAGAGCCAGAGTCCTGCCCAGGAGGCGGCGGGGAGCCCCCGGGTGGGGGTCGGCGGCAGCTTGGGGGGACGGTGAGCGGCCCCTACAAGACCTGGAAGCGCCAGGACGCCTGGTCCTTGTAGTCCAGGCAGTCGGGGGAGTTGAAGTTGAGCTTCCAGGAGGCGGCGGCGGCGGCGGGCTCCTTGTAGTCCAGGCAGTCGGAGGAGTTGAAGGGCAGCCCCGCGCCGCCGTAGCCCTGGTGGTGGTGGTGGTGGTGGTGATGGTGGTGGTGGCCCGAGCTCTGGCTCAGCGGGTGGTGGTGGTGGTGGCCCGGCACCGAGGAGGGCCCCATGGGGCTGAGCTGGTGCGGGTGGTGGTGCGAGTGCATGGGCGCCAGGTAGGAGCTGCAATCCACGCCCCCGAAGTAGGACGAGGAGGGCGGCGCGGGGTAGCCCTGGCCGTAGCCCCCGCCCTGGCTGTAGGACACGGGGTAGGAGGCGGAGGCGGCCGGGGCGGCGGGGCCGGCCCGCTGCATGCAGGAGGCGGCGGGCGGCAGCGGCTCGGGCACCGTCACCCCCGCGGGCGCCGCGCCGGGAGAGATGGAAGCCGGGCTCCAGATGGACGAGGCCGGGGTGCTGAGAGAGGCCGGGGCGCCCACCGGGGCTGAGGAGGCCGAGCTGGAGGAGGAAGACGAGGCGGAGCTGGAGGCCGCTGCCGGCGGCGTGAACTGCCCGCTGCTCTCCGAGCCCGAGCTCTCCCGAGCGGGCGAGGATTTCTTCTTGGCCGGGCGGCTCTTGGCCCCGCCGCCGCTCTGCTGCTGCTGCCGGCACTTGGCGCGGCGGTTCTTGAACCAGACCTGCGGGGACAGAGCGAGGGCCAGGGCAGCAGGGAGCGTGGCGGCCCCGGGAGGGGCTGCGAGCACCCGGCCGCCCTCAGCCCCGCACCGGCTCCCGCGGCACTGTGCGCCCCTCACAGCCCCAGAGAATCCCGGCCCCGCCTGGCAGCCCGGCCACCCCACAGCAAGGACGGCCGGGGTCAGAGGCTGAGCTGTCCCAGCCCGTGCACACCCCTGGCAGGGTGACAAAAAAGGATTCGGGGCACACATCCTGCCTTGGGTGCTGCCTGCACGGCCCAGGGTATCCGCTGAGCAGCGCCCAAAGGGAATAGCTCTAGGAAGCACCCAGGGGGTAGGGCTGCTATGCCCTGGAGCAGGTGGAGGGCGGCAGAAAAACGTTAATAAAAATAAAATTAATACAAGAGGATAAAACACAAAGATAAATGCTCCCTCTTTGGCCGAATGCCCCCACAGCGGGACAGACAAGCAGGGGGGAGCCCGCAGGCATCCCTGTGCCAAGGAAACCGGGATGAGCGTGCATGGAGCAGCTGAGGAGCCCCAGCTGAGCCGGGCCGGTGCTGCCTGCCCCATCCCACAGCCCCTCGCAGGTCCCGTACCTGGACTCGGGATTCGGGCAGGTTGATCTTCAGGGCCACCTCCTCCCGCATGAAGATGTCCGGGTAGCGGGTCTTGGCGAAGAGCGCCTCCAGCACGTCCAGCTGCGAGCGGGTGAAGGTGGTGCGCTCCCGCCGCTGCTTCCGCGGGGTGGCTGCGGGATGAGCAGCACCGCGCCGGTCACGCTGGGCCCCCCGCGCACCCCCCGGCACGGGGGGAGCCCCGGTGTCCCCGGGACAGGGCCCCGCACACCCGCGGCGGCGCGACCCCCTCCCGCTGCGGGCAGGGCCAGGGGGGCAGCGCTGGGGAAGGGACAGGCCCGGCTCCAGCGGGAGCTACGGGGAGATTTCGTTGTGTCGAAATCAATCACTTTTTGATTGGTTTGTTCGTTCAATTTGAAAGTTCGTTCTCCTTAAAAATCCCCGGGGAAACGAAGACACCCCCGGGAAACGGGGGGGGGGGGGGGGGGGGGGGGAATTCAGGCAGACCCCAATGTCCCCAGGCAGGGGTGCAGGCAAACCAGCCCACAACCCACCCGAAAGCGTGCGGCCCCACCAGCTCCTCCAAGCCCGCAGGGATGGAAGTTTTCCCCCGGCACTCACCCGGGTACCCCACGGAGGGATGCAGCAGGTCCATGGCGGGGCCCGTCAGCCCCAGCCCGTTCATGCCGTAAGGAGGCTGTTTGAGGTAAGACATCATGCTAGAAGCCGGGCAGTTTTCCTCCAAAGTCCCGCAGGAAAAAAAAATATTATAATAATAATAAAAAAAAATCAAAATCAAATCGAATGTATGGAGTGGGGAAGGGGGAAACGAAAGGAAAAAAAAAATTTTGGCAAAAAGAGCCCCCGAAAAAATCCCCAAACAAGAGGCCAAAAAAAAAAAAAAAAATTAAAGCCAACGACAATTAAAAAACGGAGCACAAAGTCGGTGTGAAAGGAGTTTTTTTCGTTCCGTCCCGCCGTCACCGCCACGAGGTCCTCGAGAGATCGCAGGTAAAGTGAGAGAAAAAAAATAAAAACGAAGGAAAAAAAAATAATCAAAATAACAACGAGGATGGAGAAACAGGCAGATTTCTTCCCCGCTCAGAGGCGAGGCCGGAGCGCCTGGGGAGAGAGCGGAGAGAAGCGGGTGAGGCTCCGGCCGCCCGAGAGCTGCCGGGGGCTCCCGCGGGGCTGCGCCCACCCGGCGCGGGGGCTCCGCGGCTTCCGAGCGCTAATTTTATTATTATTTTATTTTAAACGAAGGCGAGTGGCGCGCAAGTGCCGAGCGGCAACAGTGCCCGGCGATCGGGAGAGATAAAGCAATTATTTAAAAAGATAATTGGATTAGGAATCAAAAGGAGGTATCAGAGGAGGGAAGTATAATTAATTTAAAAGCGAACAGACGGGGACGTTTTAATTAGAAATGGATAAGAGTTAAAAAGGGGAAAAGGAAAAAAAAAAAAAAAAGAGCGCGCCGGCAGCCGACAGCGCGGGCAGCCGGGACGGGCCGGCGGGGGGGACGCGGCACCGGAGACCCGGCGGCGCCCGGGCTCGGGGGCAAAATGCCGCAGATAAAGGAAGCGGCGGAGAGACCCCCGGCGGCCCCGTCGAGCCCCGGGGGCTGCCGAGGCCGAGCCAGCTCCCCCCGGCCGGGGGCACGGGGCTCCGGGGCTCCGGGTGCCGGGCGGGGCCGGCCGTCCCCCG
>VZUI01040363.1:0-10170 GCA_013401135.1 Cettia cetti | reverse complement strand
ACAAGGCAGGATTACTGACCTCCTTCAAAACTGAGTACCCCAACCGCTGTGCAATGTCGGCTACATAGGCAGAATCCGTGACCAAATTGAAAGGTTCCTGGGAAAATTTCTCAAATGCCATGACTGCAGCTCTCAGTTCAACCAGCTGGGCTGACCCATCCTCATGGCCTTCCAGAACCTGCCACTCAGATCCATCCCTCCAGGTGACAATGGCCTTTCCTGTTTTCCCTGAACTGTATCTTTTAGCTGTGTAGTTACAACTTTTTATGTTACCACTGTCTTTTTTATTGTATCAGGATTGCTTATTTCAATTCAGTGCAAGATTCAGACACAGCAATCACAAGGTGTTTCATTACAAATCAATGCAAGGATATGGTCCTGTGGCAAGTGACAAACAATGAATGCTTTGAGAAAGTTTCTGTATCAAGAAGCTGTAGGGTTCTTATTTGTCCATGAACAATCCTTCCAATTCCCTATGCACAGAGATGGGCTTAAACCATAAAGCAAGTAGAAGAAAAAAATTCTAATTTTGTCTGTAACTATTTCATCTTGGCTGCTTCTTGTTTCCTTACAAACATCCCACTCCTATTAAAATCTTGCTAAGTTTTAAATTCAACCATTTTCTATGGCAAAACAATCCCGAGCAGGCATTAGATCATTTAATAACCCTGGGCAGTACTGTAAAATTTCATCTACAGTATAATGAAGATTAAAAACGAATAAATGACTTGTCCAAGCATACGCTCTAGTTAATAAAAAAGTCAGAATAGAAGTCAGAGCTATAGACTAGATCAAAACTCTAAATCAAACGTGCAATCATCAAACCATAAGCAGTTACCTGTAATGCCATCCTATTATTTTGAAAGCTTTTCCTTTTTTTTGAGCTAGTTTTCTCTCTCAAATATTAATCAGCATTCCAAGGGAGTGCTAATCAGTGGTTATTACTTATTCAGTGAATTACCAGGCAAAGCCAATAAACTACATAATGGACTATTAGGAGAATGTCTCCCCATCACCAAGAAAAGTTTGAGATGCAAAAGTACAAGTGGAAAACCAGCCAGAAGGGCTGCGAGGCAGCAACTGATCTGTTGTTTCAGGTCAACACTCTAATACCCTGTAAAGTTGTTTTGCATGGAAAGCAGACTCAGGAAACCTGGAGCTGTTTTCCCTGTCTTTCTGCAATGCAAATATTCTAGTCTTGAAACATCTAAGTAGAAAATAATTACATTTTATACAAATATAATTATCACGATTCCTTACCACTGGTAGAGGGAGATTAATTTAAGATTAATTCAATGACTTTCACATCAAGAGCACGCACCAGTGTACTTTATCTAGCTATGTGCTGCAAGCTTTCCAACAGATTTGCACTGAGGTACTGGTACCAGCAATATTTTATACAGCAGGCAGGGCACTGTGGCTGTGCACAACCTTGGGTGTCTCTGCTCTTGTGTGGCTACAGAACACCACAGAGCAAAAAAGTCAGCAGCTCACGTACCTGAAGGCACTGAAGTGTCTCAGGTGTCTGAGGGAGACAGAGGATTGGTTCTGCCACTTCCCAGGCCTGTCAAGAACACGGGAAACAACAATATAATAGTCAGGTTACATATGGTCTGCAAGACTCCAGCAACACTTTCAAAAGTTATTTTATTATTTTTTATTGTATTTTAAAATGCAAGAACATTAACAGAGTTTACATTCCATTTCATTTATAGAAAAATAACTCGCTATTAGTTGCAAATTACTGTTAAAGCTCCTGCTGACATTAATAGTGTAGGGTAAGAACTATAACACATTATAACAACTTGGAATTGCTGATTAATGAACATCCAAAAACCTAATTTTAGTAACTTAGAAAACTTCCTCTTTTGTGCATTTGAATAAAACATTAGGCGTTTAAATATATACACTCATTTACTCATCAGGATGGTAGGTATGTTTGCAGGTTTGGCTTACTGAGGACATACATGAGTGAGTATTAATAAATCTGAGTCTTGTACCTTGATTAAAATAGTCAACCAATTTCCCAGGCACACCTGGAAACACAGGCGTGATCATTTGTTGGGCAAAGTTGGGCCAAATTATTTTAATAACCTTATCAATGATAAAAAAAATGGATGAGACAAGGTTCAATAGCAAATTAGATGCAATTATTTCTTACAACTTCTTTTCAATTTATTTTCTTCATAATGAAAAGAAAACTTATAGGCAGTAAAGGTAATGTTATATTTAGAGAAAAGGTTTTGCCTTTTTTTTTTTTTTAGGAATTTGGAACTGTTCCAAGAAAAGACAGCACAAAATGCTGCCTGACTGGTAATCTCTGCACAATTACACACAAAAACATTCATGTCAGAGGATGGATTCCTTTGCTTCAGATCATCAGGACCCCTGCTACTCAATAACAGTCAAATGAGTCTTGAAATTCAGTCATTTATGTGCCTCTCATCAATACATGATACCAGCTTTAAATATGATCAGCAGCTCATACACTATGTAGAAATTAGTCTTGAAAAAAAGGCCTGTAAACTATCTTTGAAAATAAAGTTTAATAAAAAGTGTTTTGACCAGGAGAAAAACCCCAGTAACACAAAAAAAGAACAGTCATCAAGCTCATGTTTGAATTTGTACATGTGTCTTGTGTCTCTTGTCTCAAGCAATGCTTAGAAAGCAACAGCAAAGACTCAATATTAACATAATTAATTCTTCAATCACTAATGAGTACATAAGTGAGCCCTCAAAGACATGAAAGGCACAGAAACATCAGAAAGGCACAGAAAGGCGCAGATCATAATTCAAGCTTCACTGCAAGTGTAATTCCTCAGCTGTCATTACGTTCATACCACAGGCTGGGTTTATATCATAGAAATATATTGCAGTGCTGTTTTCCTTGACTCTATGAAAAGAAAGCTATGTAGAACATTTTAAACAGTGCTGCCACAGTGGTATTTTTTAGCTACCAAATAAAAACCAGTTGCATCCTAAATACTCATTTTTATATTTCCTCCCATCTTTTTTGGGAGGGGGAAAGCATCTCCAAATGTTCTCTAAGAATTCTTGCAAGAGCCAAAGCAGGACAGAGACAAATCCCATAATTCCCCATAGCTCTAGAAGCAGAGTGCAGTAAGATAGTCACACTTGATCAGCAGAGCAAAATATAGCAAGCAAAATATATCAAAACATCTTCTGAACTTAACTTCTGGGAAAAAAATAGGAAAAGAACAGTGGGTTCACCCACCAACTTTAAAAATGCATTCAATTATTCTTGTAAAACTAACAGAAATTGGGGAATAGGGGAAAAAAAGTAGTTAGGATTGAATTCTAAACATTAATAAATTTGGAAGTTCATCTATACTTTTTGGCAGCAATTAGTAAGTTTTCTTTGTGGGATAAATTTTGAGACTATTATGTTGGCTATCTGTTATAAAGTTTAGGAGCTGTCTTTCACCTTTGATTATTACAAGTCATAATTACTTGGCTGGTTTGTCTAAGAAAAATGGTTTAAAACCCCAAAAATCTGGTCAGCAAACAGGGAAACTTTGTATAGCCATCTGAGGGCAGAACAACAACTCTGTTTTGCAGAAAAATACAACTGTGTCAGCACCGAAAAAGCAGGCAACAGAAGATAATTGTATGAGCAAGGGAACACACAATGACCTTAAAGAGAGGAAAAAAAAAAAAAAAAAAGCACAATCTTGACAATCTTGGCTTTGAAATATTGTCTGACAGCTCCAGAAAGAGATTCACAGCTGCAAATCAATTGAGCACAAGGCTTATGAAGATGTCAGTACAGAAAATGATGGGAGAATTGGGCATAGAAACTACAGAGATTTGCAATTCAAGAATATATATGAAAGAAGGATAAACAGAAGAAATGCTAACAACGAACTACCTATATGACAAAATAAGACTTTCAAACCATAATATATGTGGTGGAAGATAAACTGAGCTATGTAACAGATTTGTTATGCTGAGAAGCCAAAATGAAAAGCCAAGGAGCATGAGATGATGGGATGATAAGGGAGTAGTGCAGTCCATCTAAGAAGTCAAAAGATAAGGAGCTCACCAAGGATACAAAGTAAACAAGGAAAATTTGAATTTCTGAGATGACTAGCCAAAACTATATGCCAAGTGATAGAAGACCAAACAAGCTACCCCTGTAACTCCAAAGCAAATAAATAAGTAAATTAATAGATAGACCAAACCACCAAAATCAACACATGCACAGTCTTACTTTCTATGAAGCTGACTACTGATGAGATAAAGGCAGGTGTGACTGATCAGTAAAGCCCTGCTATGGGAGCAGGATCAGAAATGGGCCAGGGTGATGTGACAATGAAGCTCAGGGAAGGATGTGAGCTGGGGCTGATCACAGCTGTTGCAAAAAAGCTGGCATGATCTCAACAGCAAGAGGACCCAAGGGTGGGTTTTGCGTTAGATAAACAACCAAGAGAATCAACAGGTGCTGTATTTCTCCACGAGTTCAGTAAGAGTGTAAATGTATCTCTGAGTTAGCCAGGCCCGTGTGTACTTGTATACACAGCTCAGCCCCACTGGTATTGTGATTGAGACACGTACCCTGCAATTGCACTCTTCTGCTACGTGTGACTTGTATCTGTATTATGTTTTCAATAAGCTTTGCATCATGTTGCTAAAACAGAAATCCCATGTACCATCAACTACCTTCAAATAAATAAGTAAATAAATAAATCTGATGTTAAACATTACACCTGACAACAGGTCAATAACATGGGAAGCTGGAATAACACAACTCTCCAGAAAATGTATGAAGCACATCCGACAGTAAAAAATATTCCCAAACTAATTTAAGACACTTCAAAGAAAAATGATTGGGAAGACTAATGGAAGATTTCTAGTTAAGAAAGTGTTTTAAAACATAAAAGCCTAAAGAAAAGGTTGAGGAGACACAGCTACAACTAAACACCATCAGAGGCTGAAGCATGGATGCAGGTCAGTTCCATGTCACCAGCTAGCAGTTGTGCTTAACCAGCATGCCCTCTCGTAGGGAGCGGGGAATGGACAGCATCCTCTTCCACAAGACTCCATACTTTGCCATCCATCTTTCTCCACAAGACACCATACTTTGCCATTTCTGACCCCAATTCTGTGTCCTTTAGTCTCTTCCATTGTTTACAGGGTGAAAGGAAGCATTCTTCAGGTGTTAACATTTCTGATCTGATGGTGACTGATCACAGTGCTATCAAGGACTGGGTTTAATGACACAGATAATCCCTTCCTACATCCAGTCTTCCTGTAGAAAGAATAGCACTCTTTCTTTTTTTTGTTTGTTGGTTTGCATTTTTGGTGGGGGTGAGTTGTGGTTTGTTGTTGGTTTCTTTTGGTTTGGTTGGTTCTGGTTTTTAATTGTGGGGGTTTTTTTGGTTTGGTTTTTAACCAGATGGAGGAGTATTTTAGTATTCTCTGTACCATAGGGCTCTTCCAGCATTCAGATCTCCCAATAAGTGGAATGATTTTTAAAGCATCCAAGAAACATTAGTTCCTACAGTGTATTATGACTGAAGCCAAGATTAAGTCTTCCCTAATTTTTCAGTTTTATCTACACACCTACCTGGGCTTTACAGAGAACTCCCTGGATCCTCAGTTACCATCCCTTCTCCTTCCAAGGAAGTCTGCTGTCTTGTGCAATTTGCACTTTTAGAAGAGGATGCTCTGCACACATTCTAGTTTACATTCTGATGATGAGTCTGCATCTGTTACAATAACACTATAGCATATGATGAAATTATGCCACGGCAGATTCACAAAGCCCTTTTGGAGCAACCCTAATGCCAGTAAAATTAGTAACAAACACCTCACAGTTTACCTTTTGTTAAATTATACCAACAGGACATTTAAAAGTCATACCTACCTAAACTGTTATTGCTGCTAGTTGGCCAGGAAGCTACCCTATCCCTTAGCTTTTTCTTTTTACAAGAATCATCTGATTTCACAGAAAGCTCCACTTCCTCCTTTTTGATTTCCTGTACCAGTTCCATGTGGCACTGACTAAAATCCTGGAAGGAAATTTCCATTTTCATCTGCTCCCAGCTGGTGCATGATCTCTGCAACAGATGCCTCCATATTCAGCTGCCGGCACATCATCAGCAAGTCATTCCTAAAGATATTTTTAGAGGGAAACTGGGGGAAGGAGAAGATTGGAAAAGTGGGAATAGAGAAAATATAAACCAAACAACTTAGTTTAGAAGAAAAGGAATACTAGCCCTGTATAATCTGGATGTGTATTAATCCACAGGCATTTCAAACCAAGAAGCCAGCTACTGAAGGCAACAAAATCTTGAAACAATTTCTTCAGCATCTGAATGATGACAGATGTATATTTATCAAATTACAAATAATCACATCCTAAATAAAATGTGGGCAAACCAATTCGGCCAGATCTTAAACAACAGCTGCTCTACACTATCAAAATCTTCTGGGTACCCCATTATCTCTGATTAGAAAATTAAAAAAAAAAAATAAAATTACCACTACCTTGCTACTCTCACACTTCACTGCTTCTTTCCTGCCGTCCTTTACTTAAACACTTTTTGAACTGGATTGCATAGCACTACCATACCAATTTATACCACAAATAGCATGAGTGTGTTTCTACGTTATGTTAAAAGCATATTGCTTATTTCTGTGTTGTACAAAATCTTTCTGTAGAAGGAAGGCAAAGAACTGTGTAATATTACTATTATGTGAATTATTAGCAGATTTAGTATTATTATTTCATTAGTAGTATCAGGGCATCATTCAGAAGGTTTCTAAGAAAACATGATACATTTACATATTCAAAGTTCTTGCATGGAAAGTTTCACTGAAGTAATTTATTATCAGATTCAAGGCCCATTCCATTCTATAGAAAGAAGCTGTATGTTGGGTGGAGCTCTGTAAGTCTCTTCTAAGCAAGAATCCCAGAGCTGCAGAAACAGAATTCTTGTCAGTGTTGTTTACAATAAAATTGAATAATAATGATAATACTAACAAATGTAGTAGTAATGATGATGAGAATTATGATAATGGCAATAATTTTGATGATGATGATAACAACATGACCCTGTAGTTTAAAAACAAACAAAACCCCAATAAAATAACAGAGAGCAAGCCAGTCTCTACTTATGACAAGAAACAACTTTATTAGAGAAAATTAATCACATAGGCCAAATATAAGCTATTATTAGTTGCAGTTCAAATTTTGCTCAGTTTTGCTCTTAGATTTGAATCTGATCAATTAATAAATAATCTCCATGGCTCAGTTTCTTTCTTTTAAAAATTAAAACAATACAAATACAATCTCACAAGGGTGTTGCAAAGAAAAATAAGAATGAGAGCACATTTAAATTTTTACATGGCAAGTGACAGATACAATTCAGCTATGTCTATATCTGTTCTCTTGGAACAGATTGAGGGACTCTGCAGAGGCGTGCTAATTTTGAAATGAGTACCAGGAGAAGCAGTGCAGGGTGATTTTGCCATGCGATTCCAGGACACAGGTGTGTTGCCCTGGCTCCAGAAAAATGTATCTGCTTTACTGGGGTGGGAGGAGGCTGTGGCACTGGTAGCAGCCTTTACACAGCCCTGGTCATGACAACTGTAAAGCTTCTGTTTCACCTCAGCCCACAGAGACAGGTCCAAACCCAGTTCTGATTCCCTGCAGTCTAAATGTGTTACACAAATGCAAATTGATTTACAAAGGAAATCTGGCAAAGATTATTCCACTACATAACAACAAGAAGAAACCACATATTTTCTTAAAACTATTTAAAATTTCAGCTAGTAAAAAGGTATCATCATTTTGCCAGGAAACATTTAATATTTGCTTATGTAATTTGCAGTCTAGGTGTACAAACCCCTTTGAAGAGGGAAGTCAAAATTATAAATGCAGCCAAGATCCCTAGAGGTAAATAGAGTAAATAAACAGACAGTGTAAGAAAACCTGTTCCATGCAGTTGTGTCTAGACCAATACTGTAGATAAACAGTAATCTATTTGAAAAATTAATTTTAGAAGGACTTATCTATAAAGAAATTACTAGCGGAGCGCACAGAGACAAATAAGAAGTTGTGGATCTAAAAGATGTATTAAAATCACTTCAGATCACTTTTGTTCTTGGTAGGAGGGTGTTTAGGTCCCTGGCCAATCTCCAGAGCATCATGGACCCACTGCTGCATTAGTTCCGACTGTCACAGCAAGTCAAGCCTCTGTCTGCCTAAACCACGGAATCACATCAGTTCTCCAGCTCTGACTATTCCATGAGCAACCGCAGGCAAACAATCCTGGCAGCAATCCCAGAACTGTGCTCGTCTGCAGTCAAGACTTCCAAAAAGCTCACACAGTAACACCTTTTGTTCTGAATAAACTTCTAACTGACTTTTAAACTTCTGAGTTTTAGAAATTGTAAGGTAAGAGGCTCCAAGCATCACAAGGCAGGCTGTATCAAAATGCTTATTTCTTAATCTGGATGAACAGAATTAACATATGATAATTCCAAAGTCATCTGAAATACCAAGAAAGCAGAAACCACAGTGAGTGTGTATCACAGAAGCCCTCTATGACACTATAATCTCTGGCAAAAAAAGCATCTCAAGGTTAGCACCTAGCTACAGAGAGCACTTCAGAAGGTTACAGACTAAAAGACAATGTCCACTGCTTTCTGCAAAACATGAATAAAAAGAATGTCCTCACCTACATGGGGTGCTGGATGGAGAATTTATGTTGTTTGGTGATCCACCCAAGGCCTGATAGATGTCTTGACTTTACAGAAGAGAAGAAAACTGTTCAAGAACTTCACTAGCAGAACAGTCTAGTAGACCAGGAAAGAGGACAAACACCCACAGCAGTTCTTATTTAGTATGCTTTCTTGAAGAAATAATTTCTAAAACCAGCAACAACCACAAAAAAGAAATTTCTGTCCATCTAATGAATTTAGATTCGGAAACAGATTTCATTACCTTTGTCATAATCTAAACAAATTACATCTCCACAGACCTTTTCACACAGAAATACTTTAAGAGGTTATTTTTTACTCTCCAATTTCCTCAATTATTACTAATTTTGATGGTTTAACAAAACACAAGCTATTACTTTATCAGGTATGGATATCCTTATAAGACTAAGTCAGCATTTCCACACTATCTTTTAAAGGATGTGGTAAGGCAAGACTGAAGTTAAAGCTCCTGAAGGAATAATGAGGACAGCTTCAGAACTGCTGGAATTTTCCACCTGGTGCAACCTGGATGTCCTTACAAAAGGCAAAGAATGAAGAACAAGTTTCCTGCAACAATACATCTCCCTGAAAGTTATTGTTAGGAAAAAAGACCTGCAGTTCTCATCTCAGTTTAATAAACTGCATTCATGACCATCACTGCTATTCATACATGAAACAACTGATAAATAGATGTGTAAACAATTTGTACACTTACATTTGGAATACTCTCTGCATTACTAAACAAAATGAATTTTGTTTCAAGTGTATTTTCTTTGGGTTTACTTCCTAGTGCCAGAGTATTAACTCCTTTTAAATGAAAGTATAGACATGCAGTAACACTCATTCACTTTTAATGTGAAGTTCCAGTTCCTTATGGCAGTCCCAATGCTCCCCATTTTCTGAGTATAAAATACATTGTCAGCATTGGGCAATAGTTGTAAATGAGCCATTTTCAGTGATGCTGATGTATTTGGTAAGGCAGGAATAACATGAGGCAGGATAGGATGGAGAACAGGCACATCAGCTGGACATGCTTTTTAAAATGCTGAGCAGCAATATTGTTGACACTGGGATCTCAAAATTCACACTGAAGCTTCAGTTTTAACGTCTCGTGAACAGGAAGGGAATTCATGCAGACAGGTTTTTTCACATATCTTGGTTTAGAGAGACAGGTATCTGCCAAGGAAAACTGGAGGTTTCCCTGGAATAGAGAATGTAACCCCCCTTCCCTCCAAATTATAATTTTGCAATTAAGGGCTTTCAGGCAAAGATTTGGTAATAGGAATAGCAGTTCTTACTAGGAATATTTAAAAAAACCAAATGTAGTAGTACAGAAAGACAAACAAAACAAACAGGAAAAAAACTAAAAACCCCTGACAGAGTCAGGGATGTGACCTGACACCCTGTTGGTCAGGGGGTTAGAAGCAGTCCAGATGAATCCTT